>MU386004.1:0-53763 GCA_022497145.1 Rostrohypoxylon terebratum
TTAAAAAAAGAAAACTTTATCATAATTAAAATAAAAACCTTTAATAATAACTTTTTTAATAGGTATTAAATATACTTTAACTTTCATTTAATTTAATTTTAATACGAAAGTAATTTTATATTTTATTATATAGCTTTATATAATATTAAATTAAAAAGGTTTTTAATGTTTTTTATAAGGTATTAATTTAATAAAAAACAAGTGACGGCAAAGTTACATAATCTTTATTATATAGTTTTTTAATTAAAAAACTAACGGCGAAAAAAAAGGTTAAAAATTATAGTTTAATATATTATTAATTATAACTTATAAATAAAATAGTTATAAAGTAACATATAAACTTTTTTACTAGTTTTCATTAATTTTAATTTTTCAAAAGTGAAATAAATTTTCTTTTACATTTAATTATTAAAATAAATAAGTTACTTTTAATTTATTATTAATAAAAAATAAATAACAATTTTAATAATGTTTTATTTTTATAAAATCAATATATCGGGTTATATTATATATAAATGAAAACCGAAACATATTAATATTATTCCTTTAAAATTATAAAAATGTAATAAAGTTTAAATTAATTTAAAAGAAAAAGCTTTTATAATAATAAAAAAAATTAAACTTTTTTTTTATATTAAAATACGTAATTAACGTAGTTAATAAAAAAACTATAAATAAAAGCGGTTAAACGTTAAACTATTACGTTATATTACCGTTTAACATTTAAAGATTAACATTAAAAAACCTTTTAAACTTATTTAATTTATTAACTATTAAAAATAAAAAACTAAATTAATAACTTATAAATTAACAATTAATTTAAAAATAAATAATTAATTAATTATTTAAAAGGTATTATTTATATATTTTAATTATGTAACACTATTATAAGTTAATGTTTTAAAGTATAAAACTTTAATTATAATTATATATATTTATTAAAAACTTTTTTATTAAACTTTTATATTTAAAGGTAAAAAAAAACTTTATAGTAATTAAAATAAAAACCTTTAAGTATTTAAGAAAGTAATTTATCTATATGTTTTAATTTTAATATAAAAATAATTCTACCTTTTATTATACGATTTTATATATTATTAAATTAAGGAGATTTTTATTACCTTTTTAGAAAACATTAATTTTATTAATAAAAATTAACAAGTAATATTAAAGTATATAACCTTTATTACACGGTTTTTTGGTTAAAATTAACCGCAAAAAAAATAAACAAATTATAATTCGATATATTATTATTTTTAACTCGTAAGTAAAACGATTATAAAGCAACATATAAATTTTTTTATTAACCTACGCTTTTAATCTTTTAAAGGTAAAATAAATTCCTTTTTAAGTTTAATTTTTAAAATAAATAATAACTTTAATAACGTTTTATCTTTATAAAATTAATATATTTAACTATATTATATACGAATTAAAACCGGGGCGTATTGACGTTATTTGTTTAAGATTATAAAGTGTAATAAAGTTTAAGTTAATTCGAGGAAAAAAACCTTTACGGTAATAAAAAAAATTAAACTTTTTCCCTCGTGTTAAAATAAATAATTAACATAGTTAATAAAAAAATTATAAACAAAAACGATTAAGTGTTTAACCATTACGTTATATTATTAAAAATAAATAATTAATATTTTGAAAGCTAAAAATTTTCAATTATAAAAATAAAATATAATGTTTTTCTTAAATAAAAATAATTAATATAATAAAATACTTAAATATATTTTTAAATATATTTATAAATATATAATTTAATAAAACCGTTTAATTATATAATTATATAATTAAGTAATTTTATTTGAAATTATATATTATATAAAGTTTAAAATAATTTTATAGTTTAATTTTTTATATAATAATATTTTTTATATTCGAAAGTTATATAAATAAAAAATAACTTATAAAATTTAATAATTTTATTAACGTAGCTTTTAAAAGCTTAAATTAAATGTAAAAACTTAAAAAGTTAAATTAAAATAACACTTAGTATAAGAATAAAAAAACTAATAATATATTATAATTATTAAGCTTTAAAACGTTATTAACAAATGTAATAAAATATTTAAATATATAACTATTAAAAATATAAAATTATGCTTTACTATAAAATTTTTTTTAAAAAATAAAAACTTATTTAATTTTTATATAGACTTATAAATTAATCTTTTTTGTTTTTACCTTTACTTTTTTCAAAACTATAATTAATAAGTTAAAAAAATAATACTTTTATTTTTTTATTTAAAAATTGAAAACTTATAAATGATATAAAATAAATCGTTAAAAAGAAGTTTTAAAAGTTTACGTATTACTATTGAATAATATAAGTAAAATTTAAGAAAACCTTTAAAAATTATAAATATATTTTAAAAAATATATTAAAAAAATATTTATATAAACGTTTATAAAATTACAAATGAAAAACTTAACTTTTTTTATAAAACATTAAAATAAAACTTTTTAATTAATATAATAACAAGTTTATTACTTTTAACTTAATAATAATTATATAATAACCTTTTTTAACTCGTTTCTAAACCCGTTATTAAATAACAATAATTTAAACGGTAATTAAAAGCTTTTAAAAAATTATTTATTTTTTAATTCTTAAAAAATGTTATTAAATATAAATAATTTAAAAAAAGATATTTTTAAGTGAAAAAACGATTTTAAATAAAAACATTAGAACTTAATAATTAATAAAAAAACTATTTAAAAGGTTAAAATAATTAATTTATTTATCGTAATACTTTGATATTTTTATTAAAAAATTAAATATAAAAAAAAGTATAAAACTTATAAATAAAAATAAATTTAAAATTATTAAAGTATTAATTTAGACGTCTTAATAAGTATTTTTTAACTTTATTACTGGGATAAAATAAAGTATTAAAATATTTTATATCTTTTAATCTATATATACTTTAATAAGTAAAGCTTATTAAAAAAAGTTATAATATAAGCTTATAAAAGTTAAATATATTAAAAAGAATTTTATTAAATATAAAATAAAATAAAAATTAATTATAAAATAAATACAAAATATTAATATAAAACTTAATTATAATTAATTAATCATAATGTTTTTAAATAATATTTAAAAAAAGTAAAAAATTAAGTTAAAATACCTTAAAAATTATTTCGAATTAAAAATTTAATAATTATTTAAGTTATTATAAACTTTATAAATAAGTTTAAAAATAAGATTTTTATAAGAAATTTAAACGGTAATTATAACAACGGTAATAATAGTTTTAAATAACTTTTATAATAAAAATACTAAAGTTAAAAAACCATTAAAGTTTAATAATAAACCGGTATAAAATTAAAAAAAAGGTTATTATACTTTAAATATAATAAATATAATTGTTTTTAAAAGGATTACTCGAAATTCAATAATAATAACGGTTAAAAAAATTGAAGTAATTAAAACGATAAAAATAGGTTTATTAATATAAATTGAAGTTAAAATTTAATTAATTATATATTATAACTACCGTTTAATTTTTCGTAATATAAAAATAATAATAAAAGAATTTATACGGTTATAATAAATAACAATAACTTAAGGTTATTTACAAATTATTATAACGTAATTTAAATAAAATAAAACTTATATTATAAGTTTTTTATATTATATAAATCGTTTTATACGGTTAAGTTATTTATTAATTTTATTAATATAATATTAATTAATTTTAAACCTTTAAAAGTAATAATACCTTATTAAAATATTTTATTTAATATTAAAGTAAACGTATATATTATAAATAGAAAAAATAATTTTGTTAAAAAAATAAGAATTAATTGATTAAATAATTTAAAAACGATTTTTATCGAAATAAAAACATATTTCTTATTAAAATAAAAGTATATAAGTTCTACTTTGAAAGTTAAAATAATGTTTATAATATTATTAAATTATAATATATTTTATATATAAAAACTTTTTCGTTAAAATTTTTTAAGTAAGTTTTTATATAAAATAAACAAATTTTTAAATTAAAACTTAATTATTAATTTAAATAAAATAATTTTAATTATAATTAACTCTCAAAAATAAAGCTTTTTTTTATAAAAATATGAAAAATTAAAGTTTATATAAAACGTTTTTATCGATAATAAAACCACGTGTTAAACGTAATAAATAGTAAAAAAAATAAGTTTTTAAATAAAATTATTAAAAAAGAGAAATATTAGCCGCGTAGTACGATCCGTTATCTCCGGCGCGCAGTAAGCGCTAAATTTAGCGCCTTCGAAAAAGGTGTAATTTAAGTACTTTTAAACACATATAAGGCCTTACATAATTAAATGTACCTTTATATTATTTAAACTTTATTTTTAACACTTATTAAACATTAACATTTTAATTATCTTAAATTAATTATTCCACGTTTAATTTAATTTTAAAATTAATATAATTAAAATTATTAAAAAACGCTTAATTAATATTATTTAAATCTTAAATTATATAATTTATATTTTTTTTATTAAGGTGAAAGTTATGTTTAAAGTTCTTTAACCGTTGTTAACTTTTAATCGCGTATTTTAAATAAAAACTTTCACTTTAACATTAAATAACTTTTTAACGAAAAAGATATAAATTATATAATTTAAGATTTATATAATATTAATTAAGCGTTTTTTAGTAATTTTAATTATATTAGATTTAAAGCTTAATTAGGTTTAAAATAATTAATTAAAAGCTTATATAACGATTTAATTAACGTTCGAATGCATTAACGTCATTTAAGCCGATATTACGCGCCGGAGATAAACGGACCGTACTACGCGGCTAATATTTCTCTTACAAAACTTATTTTTTAATAAAAAATTACTATTTTAATAGTGGTGCATATTAATAGTGTGGCTCGAACCAAAAACGCGGTTTTTAATTAATCGAAATTATATCGATAAAATCGCTTTTATTAAATTAACGCTCGATATTTCCTATTATTTTTAACTTAAATAACTTTTGATATATATATTTTAAAAATTTATAACTTAATTTATATTATAAATTTTAATTTTAAAATTAATATATTTAAATTTTAAAGTATTATACATATTTTTAAAAAAGTCTTTATTTTTATTAAACTGAAAAATTAATAATTAATTCAAAAAGCATATAATATATTAAAAAATTTAATGTTTAATATTTATTAAATTTTTTATTTACGTAATCATTTTTTAAAAAACTTAAAAGTAATATAATTAAAACTATCAAAATTATAATAACGTAATTAATTTAATTATAAAGTTTAAAAACGTTAAAAACTTTATTAAAAAAGTTATTGTAAATTAAAAATTATTAAATATATAATAAAATATAAAGTAAAAAAGTTTAAAATGTAAAAGAAAAATATATAAACTTATAATTAAATTTATATGTAAATTAAAGTATTATAATTATAAACATTAATTTATCGATAAGCTTTTTAATTAATTAAAAACCGCGTTTTCGGTTTAAACCACACTATTAATAAAAGATTATAATAAATTTTAATAATATATAACTTATAAAATAAAAAATAAAGTAAGTTAAGTTTTATTTAAATATATTACTCGATTATATAAATAAGTTTTGACGTTACTTTTAATTAATAATAATTTACGTAAGTAAATATATACATTAAAATTAAACGGAAAAATCTTTAAGATAATTAAAATATAAAGAAAATATGATTAAAAAAATAAATTTAATTACATTCATAATTAATAATTAATATTAAAATAATAAAGTTAAAAAATTATTTAAACGGTATAAAATATTAATTAAACTATAATTTTAAACATAATAATTTTTATATATTTTTAAAATTATATTATAAATGTTATAACGTGTATTTTAAATAAAACAAATATAATTATAATAAATAAAGTTATTTTTTATAAAAATTATTAAAATAAGCTAAATTTAAATGTCGATAATAAGTTAAATAATGTATATTTAAAGATTTTAAATGTAGGCTACGTTATTTTTATAAACGAAAATTATCGTATAAAATCCGAAAAGTTAAAAACTAAAAAAGTTAAATTATTATTTTTAAAATACATTAAAAATAATTTCTTTATATAACTTTCTAATAAAAAATGTTTCTTAAAAACGCCTTATATAATATTTTATAAAAATATTAATAATTTTAAAATATTAAATTTAAAAAACATAGTATAATTATTATTATAACACGTATAAAAAAACTACGTCACCGAAAATCTTAAAAAGCGGTTAACATTTAAAATTATAATAAAAACATTATAAATAATAAAAAAAACCGTATACGTTTTAAACGCGGTAAATTTTTTTAAAAAAATTATACATTATTAAAACCTTAAATAAATACTTTAATATTTACAATGTTTTTTATAATTTTATTTAAAAATATATATATATAAAGCAATTAAAAAGCATTTTTAATAACTTAAAAAACGTTTTTACGGTTTATAACGTTTTTTTTACGATAAATGAAAAACTAGTAAAATAAAAACAAACGTTTTATAAAATAAATAAGCTTTCAAAATTAATAAAGTATTTCGTTAAAAAATATCACTTATTTAAAGTAAATGTAAATAAACCTTAAAAACCCCGAAAAAACGGAATACATTAAAACGATTTATAAAAAATTGCCGAAACTTTAAACTAAAGCACATTTAAATTTATAAAGTTATTAAAGGCTTTTTATAACCATTTAATGAATTTCAAATAAAATTTTAAGAAAATACTTATTAATTAATACGATAAATAAATATAAAGTTTATATATATATTTACTTAATGGAAAAGTATAAATTATAATAAAACGTTGGTTATAACAGTATAAACGGCGTTATAATAAATATAAATAATTTTAACCGTAAATAAAAGTTAATATATAATATAAATTGATTTTATCGCTATTTACGTAAATAAAAACTTGAAAGAAAAAATATTTATAAAATTACTTCCATTATTAAAAAAATATTTTAAAAAACATCTTAAAAAAGTTACGCGTTTTAAATACGGGTTTAAGTTAATAATTAAACTATTAAAACTATTATATAAATTAAAATAATCCGAGGCTATTTAATAAAAAAAATTAAAAAAATACTATATAAATAAAGATTTAAGTAGTTATAATTTAACGATATCGTTTACTACAACGAAAAAATAAAAACCATTATCGTTTTATATTATTATAAAAACGCTTAAAAATAAAAGGTTTAATAAAAATAAAGAAATAATTACACCGTTAAATTACAAAGTATAAAAAACTATATATTTATAAAATAAAAAGTTTTAAACTAATAAACGTAAAACATATAAATATATATCTTTTATAAAAAAGCTAATCTTTTTATATTTAACTTAACTTAATATACACTTTACTTTTTTAATTTAAATTATATTTATAAATAACTTAAATAATAATTATTTAATTAAAATTAAACGAATAGTATAATACTTATAAACCAAATTAAAATAATTGATTTATTATTAAAACTTACATTTAAACCATGTATATATAATATATAATAAATTAAAATTACATAAAATAATAAACGTTAATTATATTAAAAACTTAACTACGGGAAAATTTATAATAAATATAATATATTTTATAATAAACACATTTATTTTATAATTATTAAAATTATAAAATATAATAACGTAAAACTTTAATAAAATTAAATATATCGAGTTAATTATAACCGTTGTTAATACGGCGTAAATATAAAATCTTTTTATAAAATTAAGTATAATACTTAAAAGGTTAATTACGTTACTATTAAATAACGTTACAACTAAAAAATAATGTGAAAAAACTGCCGTTAATTAATTAAAACAACACATATAAAAGAACTACCACTACGTACATTAAAAAATTAAAAATAATAACACGAAAATAAAATATATCTTTATTAAATAAAATATAATAAATAAACTTATTAAAGTTATAAATCCATTAAAACATTAAAAATTTTTAAAGTTATTAAATTCAAAATAATTTCAACTTAAAATTAAAGTTTAATGAACTTAAAAAACGTATAAATATATAACTTAAAAAACTTATAATAATTAAAATAAAAACTCTTAATGATAATTTTTTTAATAGGTATTAAGTATACTTTAATTTTAACTTAATTTAATTTTAATGTAAAGGTGAATTTACACTTTATTATATAGTTTTATATAATATTAAATTCAAAGGGTTTTTAATATCTTTTATAAGGTATTAATTTTATAAAAAATAAACGACGATAAAGTTATATAGTTTTTATTATATAATTTTTTAATTAAAAAGTTAATAGCGAAATAAAAGGTGAAAAACTATAGTTTAATATATTATTATCTATAACTTATAAATAAAGTAATTATAAAATACCATATAAACCTTTTTATTAGCTTTAATTTTTTAAAAGTAAAATAAATTTCCTTTTAGGTTTAATTGTTAAAACGAATAAGTCGCTTTTAATTTATCGTTAATAAAAAGTAAATAATAACTTTAATGATATTTTATCTTTATAAAATTAATATATTAAGTTATGTATAAATTAAAGGCGAGGCGCATTAATACTATTCCTTTAAAATTATAAAGTGTAATAAAGTTTAAATTAATTTAAAAGAAAAAAGCTTTATAATAATAAAAAAATTAAAGCTTTTTTTTATATTAAAATAAATAGTTAATATAATTAATAAAAACACTATAAACGAGGGTCACCGGGCGTTAAACTATTACGTTATGTTATTAAAATAATATTATTTAAAATTATATATTATATAAAGTTTAAAATAACTATAACTTAATTTTTATATAATGATAATATAGAATTACATATACTTTTTTACAGTAATAATATTTAATATATTAACTTTTTTTAAATTAAAATTAAATTAATGTTTACTTATATTAAAAATTAAATAAAAAGTTGAATTAATTTATTTAAAACATTAAAAAAATAAAAAAGAAATAATAAAATAACTTATATAATTTAAAATTCATTAAAAGCTTTTAAAATTATTATTTCATTTATAATATTATTATTAAAAATAAACTTTAATATAATAAACTTTTATGAAAAATCATTAAATAATTTTAAATCAAAACATTAAAAAACTTAATAAATATTTATTAAAATGATATTATTTAAGTTAAATTTAAATAATACAACTATATTAAATACTTTTAAAATTAAAATATAAAAAACATGTAAAAAATATTTTATTTTTTTTTAAAAAAAATTCTAATATATAAAGTTAATTAAAATATTTTTATGAAATTAATTTATTTATTTAAAAAGATTTTTTTAAAAGAAGAAATTCATAAAGTTATTACTTAATTAATTAAGTTATAATGTTATATTAAAACTAATAAAATTAACGGAAAATTATTTATTATTCTTTCGTATTTTTTGGCTTTTTTTTATTAAAAAATAATAATAAATAAGTTATTTTAAATTAAATTTATTCAATTATTTATAAACGAAAACATTACTTTAATATTAATTATTTTTAAACTTTATAATATTATTTATCGGTTTTACGTAAATTATTAATAAATTAATTATTTTTTAAAGTTATAATTAATTAAAACTTTTAATGTTAATAATATAATTATTAATTATAAAAAAATTAAACGAATACTAGAAATAAATATTAATAAACAGAATAAAGTATTTTATAACTTTTTAAATAAAATAAAACACGTTTAAATAAAGATTTTACTTTTTAAGTTAAAAATTAAATTAATTTAATAATAAGTTTTTTTTAATTTATTATTATACAATTTTTGAAATAAATATATTGATATTTACGTTAATGATATATTAATTTATACCGAAAATAATAATAAAAAACCATTTCGATTAAATTAAAAAAGTAATTTGTTAATTTAAAGCGGTATTAAAAAATTATAGTTTAATATAATTATAATAAATAACTTACGTTTGATAATAAAAATAAATAAAAAAATTCAAATTAATCCCGAAAAGATTTAAGTTATTATAAATTAAAAAGTTTAAAATATTATATTAAAAATAACTTTACGTTTATTTTTAAAGCTTTATAACTACGTTAAAACATTTTATCATTACATTAACGATATAATTAAACCGTTAATTTAATTATTAAAGAAAAACACTTTTTTTAAATTTAATCGAAAATAAAAATAAACGTTTAAAAATTTAAAAAAATTAATAATAAAAACTTTATTTAATATTAATATTTTTTGTAGTTATTAAAAATTAATTAAACATTTAAAGTAAATATAGCGGTTTATTAATTAAATAATAATATTTATTATATTAAAGTTAAAAAAATAAAAAAAGTTTATAGTTATAATATAAATAAAAAATTAACTTTATAAAATTAATTAACTTTAAATTAAGCTCGATTAAATATAATATATATTGTTTTTAAAATATTACTATCACTTTTTAAGCTTTATATTACACGTGATTACACGTCGTTTTTAATATATAAATAAAACATTAAAATAATATATTATAATAATAGTTAAAAAATTATATAAATAAAAACTAATACGTTTTTAAATATTATTAAAAAAGTTATTTTATAATGATAAAATAATAATAATTAAAAATTAATTAATTTTTTTTTAAAAATAATAACATTAATTAAATAAAATTAATAATTATTTATATAATTTTTATAAAATTTTTATTTTATTTTATTTTTAATAAATAAAAACTTATAATTTATAAACTTTTTTAAAAGTAATATTAAATCCGTTATATAAGTGTGCAGATTTTTATCCGTTATATAACGTTAAAACATATTAATGTATTTAAATAATATATTAAATAATCTTTAATTTTACACGCGCGTTTAATTAATTATTTTAACTTTAAACCGCTTTTAAATTTTAGATAATTATAACCGTTTAAAAGCTTTTAAAATTTTATACTTATAATGTAAATTTTAAGTTATACATTTATTTAATAAATAAAATATTAAATGTTAAAAAAACGGTTTAATATAAAATACTTTAAAGCTTATAACCGTAACGTAATAATTAAATTTATTATACCTTTAATTTTTTTTAATTAATATATAAGTTGTAATTTAAATTATAAATAAAACTTTTTAAGCCTTTTGAAACGATTATAATTATTTAAGATTTAAAACTAGTTTAAAGTTAAAAAATTAATTAAAAATGTAAACGTAATAAAATTTATTATAATTAAAAATTTAAATTATTATATTTATTACTTATATGAAATTATATATAAAAATAAATAATTATAAATAAATAAAAATATAAATATATATAAATTTTTATTTATAAATTTAATACAATTAAAATTTATACATTATTTTATTTTAAATGGTTTTAAATTAAAACGTTACGTAAAAATAAGTTATATTTACTTTTTTTACGATTTAAACTTTTATATTTATAAAGTTTAAAACGTAAAACGCGTAACGTTTAATTTAAAACACGTTTAAAAAAATAAAACTTAATTTTTTAGAACTTGTATAAAATAATTTATAAAACTATTAAATTTAATATAAAAACATAATAATATAACTTTAAAAATATTTTTTAAAATTAATATTTGATTTAATAGTTTTTTATAATTACTTTTTATATTTTTAAGTTTAACCGTTTTTATACAATAACGTATTTTAATTAAATAAGTTAAATTTTATTATTTTAACTTTTTTTATTAAGTGTCACGATCCTAGTAATACATCCGGAAGTTACATCGGACCGAGGGTCACGTGACCTCGGAAGTGAGTCGATGGAGTCGACCTCCAAATCATCGACTCAACGGTCTTGAAGGTTGGACACATGAAAGAAGACCCAGGATATAAAGAATGAAAAATTTCCTACTGTATTTAGTTTTTAGTTCCCCAGCTTTCAATCTAAGTATTCAGACTGCACTTGAATATAGAGTCCCATGAAATCTCTTTTACGAACAGAATCGTCAACCCTACAGTATTGTTACCTTAAAACCAAGTTCCCCAGGGTACGTATCCGCTCTACGAAGTCAGTTAGGCAGAAGTAGTAGACGGGTTCGTAACACATTAAAAACGCCCTTAAAAATAATTAAAATAAAAAAGTTATATTTTAACCTATGAAAATATAAAGCATTTATTTTAATATAAATCCGCACCGAAAAAATAAGCTTAAAGGTTTTTTTTTTACCGAAACATATTAAAAATAAACACGCCTCGTTGTAAATGTAAAAAAAAAACAAATAATATACCATGTTATTTTAAAATACCCGCGTTTTACCCGCGTAAAAAAAAACTAAAAAAACATCCCGCATTAAACGCGTTTAAAACCAAAGTTAATTATTTAAAAACATTAATATATATAAAAAAGGAAAAAACAATTTTAATTATAAAATAAAAATAATAGTTAAATAGTTTTTAAAGTTAAAACTATTATTTATATATAAAAAAACCTTACGTTTTATTAAAGAAAAAAAGTATAATAATTAAAACAACGTGATAATAAACTATTAATATAATAATAATAATAAATAAATAAAGTAAAATACATTATTATTATAATAAAACTAGTTAAAAAATATGTTATAACGCGTAACAATTAAACTTAATAAATATTAAAACGATTAAATTAAAATACCGAAACTAAAACATAAAAACATATATAAACACTACGAAATAACACTTAACCGTCGACACCGAAAGCGATTTAATACCGGGTCGTTTATAACTCCTTATTAAAAAAATAATTAACTATAACTATTAACCTTTTTTTTACACTTATTGTTTTAATAAACAACTCTTTTAAATTTTAATAAAAAACTATTTAATATATATTTTAATAATTATACCCGAGGTTTTTAAATAACAACTTATATTATTTAACCTTTAAAAAATATTATTAACTTTTAACGGTTTAAAACTATTAATAATATAACATTAAAGTAAATATTAAAACTTACGTTTAAATATAATTCTTTAAAATATAAAGTTTATAATTAAAAACATCACGTTTAAATTTAAATATAATACGTTTTCGTTATAATTATTTTATTTACGAAAAAAATTAAAAGCATTATAATGTAGAATCTCCGCTGAAAAAAACTTAATAATAAACTATTTTACTATAATAACGATATTAACGTAAAACTCCTCGATATATATATATTAATCTTTAAAATCCGCGTTTAACTTAACATTTAAAAACTTATTAAAACATAACTTTATAAACCGTAATAAAGTTAAAAAAAATATAATTACCGGTTATTTTTATTAACGATTATAAGTTGTTAATAACGTAATTTATAAAATTAAAAACTTACTTATAAAACTATATATAACCTTAATTTTTTTCTTTTTATTTAATTTTAATCTTTAATAACGCATATAACGCATTAATAAAACGCTTATATATACATAATTAAACTTAATTATAATACCTTTAACGGGCCGGTAATTCGCAATATTAAAACCGAAACATTTTAAACAAAAAGCTAAAGCGAGAACCACCTTAACCTAAAAAAAGCATAAAAAACTACCTTAACGACGTCACCATTAAGGTTGCCGCCACCACCGCTGTCACCGTCTCCCGTAGCTTTCTTTCGCACTTGTTTTTATCTAATTATTGTTAAAATTAAAGATAAAAAATAAAATTATAAAGTTAAAATTATTTGCTAAAAATTCACATTATAGATTTTACTTTTATATTATACTTAAAAATAAAGGTTTAATTTATATTATACCTTTAATGTCGTATAATATTCTTCTAAAAAAACTTTTTAAAAAACCTTATTTTTTAAAAAAACACCATTAAAAACTTATAGTTATATTGGTTATAAGTTAAAAATAATATAATTTAATATGTGTTTTAACTTAAAAACATATAATAAAGTTATTATTAAATAATTATATAATAATAATAATATTAACGTACACTTTTATATACGTTTCGCAAGTGACTTAAAAAAGTTATTTTTATTTATTCCTATTAAAATAATAAGATTTTATAGTTAAAATAGTTGAAAACGATACGATTACGTAACGACTATAAAAAATAAACGTAGTAAAATAAGTTTTTTTCGGCACACGGTTTTTACTTAAACATTTACTAAGTAGTAGTTTCGTGTACTTAATAAAAAAAGCCCTTTATGTAATTAAATAATCGGTGTAAAATTAAATAAATAAATAAATATTTATACTCGATTTTTCGTTATTTATTTTAAATATTTTCGAGGGTTTTTTTATATTATATTTTAATAGGTTTTATACTAAAAATTCGGATATATAATAAATAGTATAACCGTAATTAAAAAATATAATTACGTATTAATTATCGTTAATTTTAATTTAAAATAAATTATAACTTTTTTTATATTTTTCTTAAAAAAGTTTATCTTTAAATAATAATAATTTATTACTTTTATTTATTTTAATTAAATAAACGTAATTATTTTAATCTTTATTTATAACGAAAATTTTAAATCATTTGATTAATTTTTAATTAATATTATTTTTTAATAACATTTACTAAGTTTTAAAGTATATTATTTTTATTTTTGGAATTTTTATTATTAATAATTTATATTTACTTATCGTTTTTATTTTTTTAGTTTTTATGAACTTATTTTACTTTTTTATTAAATTTTTAATGATTATTATTTTTATTTTTATATAATATGTTTTTAATAGTTATGTTTTTACCATTAAGTATATTTTTAAAAAATTTAAGTTTTACTTTATAATTTTTAACTTGATAGCCTTTTTTTTCATAATTAAAAAATATTTATTATTATTAGCTTTTATAGCTAAAACTCGTTCGTTTATTATATTAATTTAATAATCGTTTTATTAAGGGTTAAAAATTATAACTATTTATACTATAAAAAGGATTGTTTTTATGGTATTTAAAAAGATAACCTATGTTATACCCGGTTTTAAAAGTGTAGTATTAAAGATTTTTATCTCGTAAAAAATATTATAATTCCGTAAAATTAAATTATTATTTTAAGTATATTATAGATTTTATATTTTATAACTTACTATAAAATAATACTAACTTTTCAAACTATTTTGTTTATTACTTATTTATTATTTAACTTTTTATATAATTATATAATAAAAGTTATATATTAAATATATATATTTATAAAACATTAATGATTATATTTTAAGTTTAATATAATTTTTTGTTTTAATAAATAATTTATAAAAAGCTTTTTATATTTATTATACAAAGTTAAATCAACTTTTTTCATAAAATAATAATAAAGTTATAAAAGTAATAAATAAGTTATATAATACATAATGGTTTTTTAATACTTAAATAATTAATTTTATAAATATAACTTAATTAAAGTTTTAAATTCGTACGTAAATTATTATTTATTAAAAATCTCTCAATAATTTTATCGAAATATACATTACTTATAATTTATATAAAATTAACATTATTTTTAAACGATTTTAAATTTCGGTAAGCTTTTTTAATATTATATTATCCGTTTATATTAGTTTTAAATTTACAAGTATTATAATTTTATTCTTTCTTTTACATTTTTAAAAGTAATTCACTTTTATAAAAAATACGATTTTTAATTAAATACACTTAAACTTTTATTATTAAAATTTATAAACTTATTATTCTTTTAAGATATAATGTAAATTAATTCTACTATTTTAAAGTTATTTTATTAATATATTATTTATAAATAAATTAATGTATAAAAAATTAACAAGTAAAAAATAATTATATATTTAAAAACTATTTAATATATTATTTTTAATATTAAAGTTATTATATTTTTAAATCTTTCTATTTAATTATTTTTTTACCGGTTAAAATTATTAATATTGTTTTCCAATTTATAATAAATATAATTAATTTAAACCTTTAAAAATATAAATTTAACGTTATTATTAATTAAAAACTAAATACGCTTATATATATTATTAATTATTTTACTGTAATTTTTACATTTATTAATTAATTCACCGTTAATAAAACTACTCGAAATTAAGTTTAAAATTAACTTGTTCCTTTTAAATACTAACGTTATTATATTTAAAGTGTATAATATATAAAATTAAAACTAAAAAAGTATATATATATATAAAATAAAGTATAAAAAAATAAATTTATTTTTTACTTTATATATTATTTTTATTTAACTACTTTATTAATGTATTTTACCAGTAAAAATAGTTATTTATACGTATTAATAAAGATTATTTACATAGTTTAGAAGATATTTTATATACTTATTATATACAATATTATTAAACTTATATAAATAACTTTATTATATTAAAAGGAAGTTATATATAAATTTAAAATTAAATATAATAAATAATACTTTTAATTATTACTAATATATAAAATAGCACGTGTGTAAGGTTATAACACGTGGTAACATTTATTTACACTTAGCTAGTATTTATAACTTTTTTATGTTTTTTATAACTTAATAATATACGTATAAAAATATTATATTTCACTTTAACGTTAAAAAAACATTAATAACGTTATATTATAATAATTTTAAGTTAAATTTTATTATTATTATAATTAAAATACGAAACGATTTATTTACTAACGTTAAAATATATATTTTATTTATTATATATTATTATTAATCTCCTCGTATAATAAACGTAACTTTACATTTAATAAATTTATTATACTTATTAATTTTATAAGTATACACTCACATATAATTTAATATTTATTTATTAATAACATTAATATTATTTAACTTAATTATAACTTGAGTTTTTATCTTTTTGTAAATTATTAAATATACTTACTTAGTTTTTTTAAATCGTTTATTAAATTTAATAAATGTGCTATGAAAATTTTTTTATTAAAAATAACATTTTTTATATAAATCACTTTATTTTAAAAAGATTTTAAATTTTATATATATTAATAAAGGCGTAATTTATTAGTAAATTAATTTATGCTTTTAAATTAATACGTAATTTATTAATTTTCTTTTAAATATTAACCGTTATAACGTAAGTTTTATACTTATATACTTTTAAATGTGTTTATTAAAGCTTTCGATCGGTAATTAAAGCGTTATGTAACCTTAAAATATATGTATTTAACAAGTCGTACGGTGATCGCTAACGGTGTTAGTATTTTAAGGTACGATTATATAAATAAATAATTGCTTCGTAGATATTAAGTTATAAATAATGTAGTAACTTCGCACTTGCTTATATAACTTTCAATTTTTTTAATCACATTTTTTAAATGTTTAACACTATTATTTTAAGCTTATATACGTGGTATTAAAGGTTTAATCAATATTTTTAATAATATAAAATAGTTAATTATAATTGTTTTTTTATTAAATATTTTATTATTATATTTTTAAATTTATAGTTTAAAAAGTTTTATATATAATTAATTAATTAATTAATTTAAAGTTATTATTATTATGTTTACCTTTTAATTTTTAAAGTATTAATTTTATATAAACTTAATATATCGGTTTATAATTAATATTTAATTTATAAAACTTGATTTATTTATTTTAAAATTATAAAAATTAATTATAATATAAGTATTAAAGTAATTAAATAATTTTTTAATTTACATTATATTTATCGTTTAATTTTATTTAAGTTATAACTTTAACATTTAATGATTATAAAGCTTTTAATTTTTATTTTTTTAAAAACGTCAATTAAATATTTTAAAACGTTAAAGTTAATATAATTTAAATACAAATGTTATTGTTTTTTATTTACCCGATTAAATACTCGTTTAATGTAATTGTTAATTTTATTTTTTCGTATATCAAAGTTAACGTGTGATAAGTTAGTTTATATATTTTTTAATATAAATTAACTATCTTTATTAGTTAATTTATATAGAATTAATTTATTAATTCGTTTAAAAAAATATTACTTTAAATTTATTATTTTATTAATAACCGTATTAATATAACCTTTATGAAGATATTAAATTATAAATAAAATTTTTATAATACGATATATTATATAACTTTAATTTAAGTTGTTTTATAAAGTTTTATGTAATAATATCAACATTATTATAGTTTAATATAAAAACCTATTGTTTTTTAATATAAATAAAATCTTTAAAGTTAACGATTTTAAAATTTAAAAAAATATAAAAGTTAATTAAATATGTATAAGATAAATTTTAAATTTAATATTATTAAACTTTTAGAAAAGTATTATTTAATTATAAACATTACCGTTTTTATTACTATAATAAACATTATTATTTTAATTAAATATATTTTAATCTTTTATATTAATTAATATTAAACATTCTTTTAACTATTTCTTTTCCTTTTATCTTTAATAACTTTAATTTTAACAATTAAACTTAATTATTATTTAAAAAAGTAATTAATTACTTTTTTTATAATAAAGTTCTTCGTTTTTCTTATAAATTATAACTTTGAAAACGTTAATTAACACTTCAAAAGCTTATAAAATATAAAACATAACTTACATATAATATAATTAAAGTTAATTTCCTTTTATTTATTACCACTTATATATATCTTTTTATATTTTCTAACACTTTTAATATTTTTTTCCGTTTATTTTAAAAGTTTAACCGTATTTTTCACAATATCATCTTTATTATTAAACGTTATAAAAGCTTTTTTTTAATTTAATTATTCCTTTCTTTTTAATCCTTTTTTTATGAACTTTCACAAGTTATTTTTAACTTAAACAAACGTAAAAATCTTATTATTAATTTTTTCGTCATAATTCTTTTTAACAAATCTACTTAATTTATTATAATTAGTTTTACGGCTTTTATTAAATTACACATTTAATCGATTATATATTACATAACTTCGTATTATTTAGAACTATTTCTTATTATAAGATTTAAATATTTTAATTTTATAATTTTTAAGTTAATAGTTTAATCGCTTTTAAATAAATTTTTTATATTTTTTTATTTTATTTTAATTTTAACGTTTTAAGTTATATTATAATATTAATATAGTATTAATAAAGTTATAAACTTAATTTATAAAATATCTTTCGTTAATTAAAGGATATAATTTCTTTAAAAAACGTATTAAACTTTTTAATTATAACTTTTTTAAAAATAAAACAATAAAAGTAAGTTTTATAATTATTTTTTAATCCAAACGTTTTTTAATCAACTTTAATTAAGTCTTTTTAAAATGTAACTTTTAACTTAAAAACTATTTTCTTAATTATAATTATAAACATTAATAAGCTTTTTATTTCTTTACCTACCGATATTACTTTTTTAAAAAATTAAAAAATATTTAATTTCCTTTTTGAATTAATTATAAGTTTTTTAAATTACTTTATACATTTAAGTTATTAAAACTAATTTTATTTTAAATTTTTAAGTTCATAATTTTCTTTTAAAACTTGATATTTCATTATTTAAACTAATTTTTTGATTAATAATATAATTAACGATTATTACGTTAAATTTATAAAGATTTTATAATATATTACACGTAATAATAGTTTAACTATTAACTATTATATAATAATAATTTTAAAATTATTTTAATTAATTAAAATATATATTAATTATATTTATATATATATTATTTTTATAAAAACTTTAATTATATAAAAGTGATTAAAAGATATAATTTACGTGTTTTAAAATAATATTATTTTTTAATTAAGTAGCTTTAATTATTTAATAAAAGTTACGGGAAACGGCGATAATAACGGCGGTGGTAATTTTAATAGTAATATTATTAAAGTTGTTTTTTATACTTTTTTTAAGTTAAAACGGTTTTTATTTTAGTTTTTTGTTTAAAATATTTCGGTTTTAACATTATAAATTATAAGCTTATTAAAAGTGTTATAATTGAGTTTAAATATATATATATAAATGTTTTATTAACGCGTTATATATGTTATTAAAAATTAAAGCCGAATAAAAAAAAGATTAAAGTTATATATAATTTTATAAGTAAGCTTTTAATTTTATAAGTTACGTTATTAATAATTTATAATCGTTAATTAAAATAACCGGTGATTATACTGTTTTTTTAACTTTATTACGGTTTATAAAACCGTGTTTTAACGAGTTTTTAAACGTTAAGTGTAAAGACAATAAGATTAGAATTAAGTGATAAGTAATATATCGTATATTTATTTAAGATTAAAGCTTAAAAAATAAAAGGAAAAGTTATTCCCACTTTTTAACTTAATTATTTTATCTTAACTTACTTGGATAACTTAATCACATGCTTTTACTTTAATTGTTATATCTTTATATTTTATTAATTATATAATACCTTTATTTTAAACCTTTAAAAAAGATTAAACTAATGCTTTTTAAAGGTTACTTAACTTTTAAAACCTCTCATGGTTTTATATTAAGTTAAATGCGAATTTTAAAAATTAATATATATATTTTAAAAAGTTTCGTATTAATGTTATTATTATAATAAAGTAGCTTATTATTAGGTTTTTTTAATAAAAGTTTTATATCGTAATACTTTTATTTTTTATATAAAGAAAATAATTATAATAAAAGTTTATTATATTTAAGTTTAAATATAATTAACTTTAATTTTAAACACGTTTAATACGAGACGTTTTTTTTAGCTTTTTCTTTACACAAGTAAAACGCGGGTATTTTAAAATAATATAATATATTATTTATCTCCTTTTATATTCGTAGTAAAACGTGTTTATTCTTAATATATTTACATTAAAATAAATGCCTTATATTTTTATAAGTTAAAATATAACTTTTTTATTTTAATTGTTTTTAAAGGTACTTTTAACATAATTTTATATTATTTTATTTTACTTTTTAATGTTTTAATAAGATATTTTTTAAACTATTATTCCTTATTTACCCGTTATACCATTACTTTTTTATTTTATAATCATTAAAATTTTTATTCCTTTAAGGTTTTACTATTAAATTAAAACTATAACGCTGTTAATACTTTTAATTGTTAAAGATTTATTTTTTTATTTTTTAATCAACGTTTAATATTTAATTATAAAGTTTAATAATATAAGCTTTTATTTTAAATTTCATTACTTTTATATTTAAATAAATATATAAAAGTAAATAACTTATTTTTAACTTTAATAGTGTAATAAACGTAGCTTCATAAATACCGCTTACTTTTTATAAATATATTAATTAACTTATAATTAATTTGATAATAATATTTTTAAGTTTATTTTTCACGTTAAAAACGTGTTATATTATCACTTCGTAAGTAATTACATTATAGATAATTTTCATGGAAATCTTTTTAACTTAAAAGGCATTATAGTCATAGGTTTTAATTGTTAATTTCAATAACATATATTATTAACGTTTTATTTTTACTTTTATAGTTTTTAAATGTTTTAACTATTATAACTTTTTATTTAATTAAATTTTTAAAAATCGTATACTTTTTGTCAAAATAATTATAACTTTACTTAATTTTATAATGTTTTATATAAGTTAATATATTTTAATAAAGTGTATAAATTCGCTTTTTTACGATATAAATATTATTTCATATTATAACGTTTACTTTTGGCACGTATAATAAACTTTTTTTAACTTATAATAATTTTTTTCTACGTTTTTAATTACTATTAACAAATTTATATTATTAATAAAACTAACAATAAAAATATTATTTTATTTTATTTTTTTATATAAAATAATAACATAAAGTATAAATAAAATTAAAAATAAAAGTAAACTTTAAAGTATTTTAACTTTAAGTTATTTACCTTTTAATTGTTTTTTATTAAAATTAAAAATAACTTTACGATTTATTATAAAAAATTTACCCTACTTAACTATTTATATTAAAAATTATTTCGTATATAACACGTACATAAAACGTTTATATACTATATTAGTAAAAGCTTTAAAAATATTTAATTATAATAAAAGAATTACTTTATTATGTTTTTATATTAAATAAATACTTTTTTTTACTATTTATATTATAACTTTTATAAATTTATATACTTTATTATTTATTTAACCCTTAAGGAAAATACATTTATTTTTATTATGATAATAATATATTTCGCTATTGATTTTTTTAAGTGTTTCATTTAACTTAAATAAAATTATTATAATTACTTTTTAAGCGTTTTAAAGTAATATTTAAATATAAAGGTTTACTTTATAATAATTATTAAAACGCGGTATAACGGTTTTTTATAAGTTTGTAAAAAGTTTATTAATAACGTGTTTTTTTAAAGGCTTTTTAAGTTTTAATGTTTTTAAAAATATTTTCGATTACATTTATATGTATTCTTTTTAGAAATATCGAAACGATTATCCACCAGTAATAATTCGGTTGAAATATTAAATAAGTTAATAATTAATTTTAAAAAAATCTTTATAATAAAAGTTTAGTCTTTTTCTCGTAGGTTTTCGTTTACGGTTTTTTATTAAAGTTTTTACGTATTATTAATAATTTATTTTCTTTAATAGTTATTAACTTTTTAACTTAACTTACTTTTTTATGTTTTATAGTTTTTTATTATTTTTTTAATATTTTAACGGTTTTAAGTTAATAGTTTTTATTTTTCTTTCGGCTATTCCTTTTATATATTTTTTATTCGCTTTTTTAAGGTGTTTTCATTATACTTTAAGCATTAAGTGTTTTATTTTTTTATTTTATGTAATTTTTTTAGCTTTATTTATTTTAAGGTTTTATTATAAAACCGTTTTAAAAGAGGGTGTTTTACGCGGTAAAGCCGTGTTATTTATAATTTCTCAAAATTTTTAACTAAATAATTAATATATTTATTTATTTTTTTATTATATTAAACTTATTTAATATATTAATCAGCATCATTTTATTTTAAATTATTTATTTATTTATTTTATAGTTTATTAAGCGATATAATATAATTTTATATCGTTTTATTATTAGAGTTAATTATACTTTTTTATAAAAAAAATCCGGTTTTAATATATATAACGTTTTATTAACCTAAGGTAAATTTAAAATAAAATCTTTATAACTTTAAAATTAATATATAATTATACTTTATTTTATAACGAGTGTAAAGCGTTATAAATTCGTTCGTTTTAAAACTTTTTATAAGTTTTTATAATATTATTTTTTTTTATTTTAAAGGGGGTAATATACGTTAAAATCGCTTATTACAATTTATCTATTAAAAATGTTTTTTTAAGTAATTTAAATCATTAATCATTATTATTTTAAGGTATATAATAACTTCTTTAAAGTTGTCACGGCTAGGATCAGAACCGACTCCAAGGTACCGGCAGAAATAGCTCTATAGACGAAGATTCTAAGCTGAGGAGGGAAAAGAGGCTATCTACGTCTACAGGAAGCGGGAGCATTTTATACATGATGGCTGGTGGTCTAGAAGCTTGTAGAGCTTCTAGAAAACTGTAGCCTAAGATCTGTAGCCTAGAAGCTACAAAGCAGTCTTAGGTTGAAGGGAGATGTACAAAGACTGCAGCATCTCTCTTAACAGCTGTAGATCGAACAAAGATTGCCACAGCTCGTCACAAAAGTTGTTTTATATTATATAATAATTTTTTAACTTTAAATTAAAAAGTTTATTATTAAAAAATTATGGTTTTTATATTATTATAAATTTACTCTTTTAACGGTTATAAAACACTTATATTATTATTTTTTTATTTTATATTACGTTTTAATAAGTTATTTTAACTTTAATTATCATATGTTTTTTAAAGGTAGATTATATTATTATTAATTATTATTAACTATTATTAAAGGTTTTAATTTAACATTTAATAAACCGGTTATTATTAATAAAAATCTTTTCATATAATTTCGAATTAAAAGTAATTTTATTAATAATACATGTTTAATTTTCTTTTATTTTAAATTAACTTTATTTCAAGGTTTACGTAAAAGTTTATAATAATATTTAAAATAATATTATCACCGTTATTATTATTTCTACTTTTAATTAATTTTTTACTATTTAAAATATTATAAGGCTTAACATTATAAGTATATTTAATATTTAATTTTTTTACTTTAATAAAATTACGTTAACGTCGGTTTATTTATAAATTTAATTTTTTTACTTTTTTTTTACTTTTTATATATTTTTAATTTTAAATTAAAACTTATACTCGTTGTAATTATAACTTAAAAATATACTGTTCTTAAACTATTCTAATTCATATATATATACGATTTTCGCTTTTTTTTCTTTTATTACTTTATTTTATTTTTTATATTACATGTTATTTTTATTTTTATACACCGCGTACTCGCATTTACCACACTACGTAAGTATTTCGTAATATTTCGTAGTATAACCGAAACTATAACACTTAAAATATCATTTAAAACGTAAACTTTGATTAAACAATTTACATTAAAAAATCTTTACTTTTTAAATTAATTTATTAATATATAATAATTACATCGCTTTTAAATCATTTGTTTATAATAATAAAATAATATAATTTAATTTATTTATTTTTTTATATATTAATTTAATTTAATTTATTGTTAAAGTTAAAATATTCATTTTTTAATTTTTTAATAAAAGTTTGTAACGTTATATAAACGTTTTATAACCGAGACATTTTTAAGTTTTTTATAATAATAAAAAAGTTTTTATTAACGTTTAAAACTTAAGTTTTAAACGCTTTATAAATTTAAATTTAATTTTATTTATATGTTTTATTTTTTTATAAAATATTAAAGTAATAGCGTTATTACGTAAGCATTTCGCCGTAATAGTTTTATTTTTATTCAAAGTATTATTTATTACTTTTATCAGTTTTTTAACAGTATAAAATATATTATTAATCGATGTTTAAACTTTTTTAATTATAATTTCCTTTAATTTCTTTAAAAAAACGATAATTATAAATATATAGTTTTAAGTCATATTTTTTATTATAATTATAATATATTTTATATTACTATTTTATATAAAAAGTTAAAATAAAACGGTATTTTTATTATTAATTTCGTTAATAATATAAACTTATTAATAATAATTAAAAACGTAAAAAATAATTACCGTAAATTAAAAAAAACTTACCGCACATGTAAAATATAAACGTTATAATATAAAATAATATTTACATTATAAAGAAACAAACTTATATATTTTATTAAAGTATATTAGTTTATATAAAACATTATAAAATTAAATAAAACTATAATCGCTTTAATAAAAATACACGGTTTTTAAAAATTTAATTAAATAAAAAACTATAATAATTAAAATACTTAAAAGTTATAAAAGCAAAAATAAAACGTTAATAATACGCGTATAATACGCGTTATTAAAACTAATAATTAAAACTTAAAAATATAATACCTTTTAAGTTAACAAAATCTACATTAAAGTTATTCGTAGTATAATTACTTATAAAACAACGATATAACACGTTTTCAACATAAAAAATAAACTTAAAAATATTATTATTAAATTAATTATAACTTAATCGATATACTTATAAAAAATAAACAAAGCTTATAAAACTATTTATTATATTATTAAAGTTAAAAATAAATTATTTATTTTTATATATTTATTTAAATATAAAAGTAGCGAAATTTAAAATAAAAGCTTATATATAGTATAAAATTTTATAATTAAAATAACGTATTAAAAAACATAAACCTTATTATAATAACTTTTAACCATTATTAATTATTATTTATATAACTTTAAAATTTAATCTTTAAAAATAAATATAACGAAATTAACTTTTTTTTATATGTATAAATAACGGGTATTTTATAAAAAGTTTTTAATATATTAATTAAATAATATTAAAATAAAACCGTTGTTAGATTTAAAAAAAGTTTAAATTATAAAAGATAATCGAGATAATTATTTAAAAGAAAAAAAATTATAAATAGTAATTAAATATAAGTAAATATTATTACGTATTGTAACTTTACGTATATACCACCTCACTTATTAGTAATAATTAAAAACATTATTTATTATATTTAACTTTAAATTTATAAATAACTTTTTTTAATATAATAAAGTTATTTATATAAGTTCAATAACACTTTATATAATAAATATAAAACATGTTTTAAACCACGTAAATAACCTTTATTAACACGTATAAAGTTTTTAAAATTTTATAAGTATTATACGGCTTATAAAAATTACTATTATAATAGTAATAAAAGTTTATTACTATTTTACAAATAATAAACTTTAAGTTTATTTTTTACGAAATTTATATATTTATAAAAAACGACATTTTTATTTTTTTTATATTAATAATATTATTATATATCGTAAAAAACGAATAATTAAAGTTTATAACGTTATTATAAACTTAAGTTTAACTTATAAACGTATAAAAAAGATTTTTTATAGTAGTTTTTAAAGATTTATATAATTTAAAATCGTAGAAAAGTTTAATTTAATTTAATAAAATTATTAATTTAATAAAATTATTAATTTAATAAGATTATTAATAAAGTTAATAATATAAAACTTTATATTTAAAATAAAGTTATTTTTTTAACAAAATTATTAAAATCGTATATATATAAATTTATTTATAATTATTATAATATAACTTAATGTAATGTTTACTTACTTTTAATTAATTTATTTTAATTTAGCTTTTAAACTTAAATATTAATAAACTATTAATTCAGTTTTATTATACTTATATATTATAATTTAATAAAAAAAAAGCTTTTTTATATTTAATAATGTTTTTTTTATAAATAATACTTTAAATTATAAAAGTTTATAAAGTCATATAATAAAGTTATTTAATGAAATAATAAGTTAAAAAATAAATAAATAAAATATAATTATAATTATAATAATTAAAGTAAAGTTTTTAATGTTAAGTTAAATAATAAAAGAAATTATATTTATTAATTATATAGTTAAAAAAATTAATATTTATTACGATAATATTTAAATAATTAACTTTATTGATAAAAATGTTAATAAATGACACATTAAATTCTAATATATTAATATATATAATTATTAATTAAAATAAAAAGTTTAATATAAAATAATTAAGGTTTTTTATATTATAATAATAAATATAGTTACTAATAATATTAAAGTTTAAAATGATTGTTAAAAGTTAAAACGTGCGGTTTATAACCGTTTATATAATAATATATTAAGTAATAAATATAATGTAAATAATAGTAAAAAAACTAATGATGAAAGTATTTTTAATTAAATAAGTAATAAATTTAAAAAATAAATATAAGCTTAAAAGCTTTAATACATTAATTAAGGCTTTATAAAGGCTTTAAATTTTAATATTTCTTTTTTTTCTTTTAAAAGTTAAAGGCTTAGTTTATCTTTATATTATTATACGCGTATTTTTATTTAACGTGTGTTATATCCTTATTAACTACTTATTTAAATGTTATACTTAATTTTTTTAATAGTTTAAATAAATGTAATAACGTTTATTTATTTAATAACGTTAACTTTAATGTTTTTTAAAATATTAATTAATAGGTTATAAATAAAAGAATAAGTTAAAAATTTATAGTTTATTAAAATTACCTTTATTAACGTTAAAAATATAAGGTTAAATATAATTATTAACACTTAAGTATATTTTAACTTTTATATAAAAAAGTAGTTAATAATAAAATAATTAACAATTATTTCAAAATTATAATTAACGTGATTAATAGCTTTACATTTAAAATGTTAATTAATATTAATTTTTAATAAAACATAATATTTTAATTAACTTTAAACGGTTAACATATCACTTTTAATTAATTTTTAATATAAAAGTAAAAACAAAAATATTAAAATATTTAAAGATAACTTTAACTATTAAAAAAGTAACTTTCGTTAATTTATTAATTATATCTTTAATATTAAAAATCTTTATAAAAGTTGATTTTATAAACTTATTTTATTTAATAAATAAAACAAATAAAATAATATAGCTTTACCGTTTATATATTAGTTATTTCGTAATGTTAAACGCCACGTTAAATAAAAAAATAAAAAAACGTATAATAATATATAATAATAAAGTTTAAGTTATCAAAATATATAAAAAAAAAGTTAAACATAATAAGTTAACTAGGAAAATATATTTAACTATTAAATATTAAAATTTACACGGGAAAAATAATTAATTATAATAAACCACTTAAACAATAAAAAAAATAACACCTTTAAAAACACTTTAAATCATTTAAAAGATAATAATATAACGCTTAAATTAAAATTTAACTTTTACATTTTATTATACGAGATTAATAAGCTTAATTAAATACCTTTGATAAAATTCATAGTAAATATTATAGTAATGAATAATAACTTTATAAAAGTTAAATATATTATTAATATATTAAATAAATATAAAAATGTTTTTAAAGGTAAAAGTATTACTTTTTTATTAAAGAAATATATAATGTAGGTAAATTTTATTTACGGTTAATAAAAGTAACTTAAAGTTATATAAACTTACTTGTTAAAAATAAAAGATAATTAGTTTTTAAATAAAATTTATTGTAAGTTACACGCGGTAAATAAAATAATGTTTAAACATAAGCCTACGTTAATAGCTTATTTAATATTTATTATTTAAAAAATAATAAATAATAAAGAAAAAAACGTATAATAATAAACTTAAAACTTTTAAATTAAATCGTTATTTTTAACTTTTATCCACTACTTAAATAAAATAATATTATAAAAGTTATAATAAAAAATATTTATAATAATTAAACACCGTAATAAAATAATAGTTATAAATTATAAAAGTTTATAAATAAGTTATATTTATTTTATTAATATTTTATTAAGGTTTATATAAATAATATTATTATTTTTAACGATTTTAAAGAAAAATATTATAAACACTTAAAAATAGTATTTAATTTATTAAATAAAGTTAAAGTGTATATTAGCTTTATTAAATCGTTTATAAGGTATTTATTAATAAAACTTTTAAATTAGTTTATAAATGAGAAAAATATATCGAAAATAAACGATAAAATTATTATCTTTTAAAAGTTAAAGTTTTTTAACATTTTAAATAACTTAAAGATTGATTTAAGTATAATAAAATAATTAAGAAAAAAATAATATAGTTTAAATTAAAAGTAAAATTTTTATAATAATAAAAAAAGGAATTACTAGTGTAGTTATATGTTAAAAAAGTGTTAATAGTTAATATGTTTAACTAAATATAATAAATGAAAACGGTAGCGGTAAGTTTTACATTTATAAAAGAAAAGTTAATAGCGTTTAAAATATTTTAAAAGTACTTTACTAGTTAGTATATTACGTATTATTAAAATAGAAAAAAGTTTTTATTTTTAAAGTGTAGAAAAATATAATATTTTAATTAAATAAAAATTAAAATAATATAAAAGTGTTTAAAAAATATTTAACGAAAGTGTTAAGTTTATTTTATTTATGTTTAAGTTTATTATTAAAGTTAAAAAAAATATAGCTTAATTAAGGTTAAAATAAAAGTTTTTATATAGTTTTATCGAAAAGTTAAGAAATTAATTTAATTTAGTTTTTATAAGGTAAATGTATTTATTAATTACGTTTTAATAAAAAAAATAATTAATTATATATTTCTTAAGATATTAAACTTAAATTAAGTAAACTTAAAGTTAATAAACGTTATTAATTATTTATTTTAGTTTTAATTAAACATTATTTATATTTTAAAATTATTAAATATAATTTTTAATACGTTATTTCGATTATTTATAATAATGGAAAAAAAACTAAAACTAATTAAAGTTAATAAGTTAAATAATATTTTAAAAAAATTTAACGTTTAATATTATTTAAAAGGAAAGTAAAAAATGAATAAAACTACCGTCATACTTATTATTAATAATGTTTTTTACAATTAAATTATAATAAAATATAAGTTTAATAAAAAATATAATAAGGTTTATAAGATTTTAAAGAAAAAAATTAAATGTAAAAAATAAAAAAAGTTAAAAAATATAAAAAAAGTAAAGTTAAATAAAAAAACAATAATTATAGTTTTAACAAGTTCGATATTTTTAATTGAATTATATTAAAATAACGTTATAATATAAATACTAATAAAAAGTTATAAAGTAATATTAAGTTTTAAAAGTTTATTTTTTTGATATTTTTTTGTTACGATCCGAAGATACGACCACCGGAAGAAATAATAATCCAAAGGTCACGTGACTGAAACGATGAATCGCCGTGATACATGCCTCGATTCAGCGTTTCAGGAAACGATGAATCGACGAACTCACCATTAGTTCCCATCGATTCATTCCTCTACCAGCGAAGGAGAGTTAATATATAAAGAATCGAAATTTCCTATTGTATTTAGTTTTAGTTCTTCAGCTTTCAATCTAAGTATTCAGACCGCACTTGAATATAGAGTCCCAGGAAATCTCTTTTACGAACAGAATCGTCAACCCTACAGTATTGTTACCTTAAAACCAAATTCCCCAGTGTACGTATCCGCTCTACGAAGTCAGTTAGACAGAGGTAGTAGACGGGTTCGTAACATTTTTATTATAAAAAATAAGTTATTATATTATAAAAATATATATATTTAATAGTTATATAAATTGAAGTTATATTAAAGTTATTTTAAAGTTAATATATAATAATAAATATTATTTTAATAAAAATAAAATAATAAGTGATTTATAAGGTACATATTTTTTTATCAATATTAAAAAGTAAAATAGTTTTATTATTATTACTTAATTTACAAAAAGAGGTAATATAACGTAATAGTTTAATGCTCGGCCGCCCTCGATGTGGTTTTCATCGACCACGTTAACTGTTTGTTTTAATACGAGGGAAAAAGTTCGATTTCCTTTATCATTATAAAGGTTTTTTCTTTCGAATTAACTTAAACCTTATTATACTTTATAACTTTTAAAAAGCGACGTTAACTTTAATATAATATAAACGTAAATAATATTTAAATTATAATATTATTTAAATAATTTATTAACTATTATACTAAAAATGTTATTAAATAAGTTAATATAAAGTTTTACTTATATTTAATAATAAATCTTTTAAAAAAATAATTGCTTTTTAAAGTTAAACCGTTTAAAGTAATTAAAAAGTTTTTATAAATAATATACAAGTTAAATTTTTTTATAAGTTAAAAAATATATTTAATAGTATTAATGATATAATTATACGTATTAACTTAAGGAAAAATTCCTTTTAATAAAAAAACGTTTAAGTTTAAATTAATAATAATAAATAAGTATAATATCAATTAAGAGATTAAATGTTTAATCAATAAAAAAATAAAGTGATATAAAAAAAAGTTAACGTTAAATATTTTATTAAATAGTTTAAGTTTATTATAAAAAATAATTAAATATTAAAAAAAAATTAAAGTCATTAATATTTAAGTTAATTAATATATATAAGAAAAATAAACTTATTAATTAAATTAAAAACTTAAAAAAAAGGATTAATTTATAACGGTAATAAAGTTTTATAGTATATTTTTAACGATAAAATTTATAGTTAAAATAAGAAATAAACGTTGTAAAAAAAGTTAAAATATTTTAAATTAATATTATAATATTATTTTTATACGTTAAATTTCGTATATTTGTTTATTAATAATTTCTTATATAATTTTATTAAAAAAAGTAAAAAATAATATAAAAATAAAAATATATTTAATATATATATTAGTATTTTTTTTAATTTTATTAAGTTTTAACTTAAACTTATATAATTATAACTTAAATAACTTTTATATTAAATTTAATGTTTATATTACTTTTTTTTAATAGTTATAATAGTTTTATTTAACGTCAAAAATTAATTTATTTAATAATTAATTAAGCGAGAAATTTACTACGATTGATTAAAACAATTTAAAATAATGAAATTCTTATCGGTTAATAAGTTTAAATGTAAATTATAAGTGTTTTATTATAATAAGCTTAATAACTTAGTAATTAAAAACGCGATTAAATTTAATAATAAATTATCCGGTAAAAAAAATAAAATTACTAGCGAAAAAAATCTCGTTTACACTTTATATAATTAAAACAAGGGAAAAAATATAGCTATTAAAGTTAACTTTATATTTAAAAAAATAGTATATAATAAAAGATAAAAAGATACGAATAGTTTTAGTTTTTTTTTTAAAGATTTTTAGCGCAGTAAATTAAACTTACGAACTGTTTAGAAACGAAAAAAAGGAAAAAAGTCCTTCGAATAAAGTTACTTAAGTTAAATTTTATATTTAAAGAAAAAAAGTTTTAAACGTTACCTTTACATTAAAACTTTATAAACTTTTAAATATAAACTATTTTAAGTTAAACGTATTTAATAACTTTATAAACAAGTAATATATTATAATTAATAAAATTACTGTTATAATTAAAGTAACTTATAAAATAATTAATAAAAAAGAATTATTTTTAAAAATGTTATAAAATATTAACGATTTTTATAACGTTATAATAAAAAAGAATTTTACTAATTATATTAAAATTAAATATATAAAAAATATACTTTTTAAGGTTATTAAAAAATAACGCGTAAAAAAAGCTTTTAAAAATAATTTATTTATTAAGTTTATACTTTTAACTTTATAATATTATAAATTATCTTACTTATTAAACTTAATTATAAAAAGCAAATTAATATACTTAAATTATTCTTATTTAATTTAAGTGTATAACTTTAATAATAAAGGTATTAATAGTTACGTTAAACTTAATAAAGTCATTATTTAAATTAATAAATTATAAAAATATTATAAATATTGAAAAAAAACAATAAAAAAGAAAGAGTTAATGAATTATATGTAAAAGTAAAAAGTAAAAATAAAACTTGAAAAGTTATTAAGTAAAACGTATAAATTTATTAAAGATAAAATAAATAAAATTAAAAATATTTTATAATAAAACCTATTAAAAAAGTTATTAAAAGAAAGTTAACGTAAAAATTAATAGTTAAAATACTTATTAAAATTTTTTTATTTTCAAAGTTACCGATATTATAACATATAAAGGTTTTTTTCTTTTTAATATTAAACTTAATAAAGATTTTAAAATAAAAAATGTTTTTTTATTTTACGTTATATTTAATATTCGGTATAAAGTTAATATCTATCACTTAATTTTTAATAACCGATGAAATCTTTAATAGCTTTATTATCTTACTGTTAATAAATTAAATAATAATTATTTTTTTAAATAACTTTAATTTATTTTTAAAGTAATATTAACTTTCATAATTCCTTAATAACCCTTTTATAATAAACTAATAATTATAATTTTTATAAGCTAACTTAATATTTTTAATTATAATAACATTCACTTAAAAAGTTATCATATAAAAAGTAAAAATCTTTTTATTTAAATTGTTAAAATAAATAAAAAATATATTATTTAAATTATTTTTAACGTAAATATAACCTTTGTTAATATTAAATTTAATTTTACCTTAAAATATTCACTTTATAACCTTTAAAATTTTTATACTTTTAAATCACCTTTTCGTTTAAATAACTTTAATGTTATATTTTTATTATTATTATTTTTTATAACACTTATAACGTTTAAAATATTTATTAAAGCTTTTATTATACTTATTGTTTTTATTTTACATTTAATTAAACTAACAACGTACTTTTTTTAAATTATTTTTATCACTAAAACATTATTTATTTAAACCTTCACTATAATAATTTTTAAATTAATAATTTTAACATTTAACGCTTTTAATGTTTTTTTAATTTTAATAATTACAACTTTATCTTTAATTATTAAAATAAATATTATTTCCATTTTATTAAAGATAACTATTTTTAAACTGTTTTAAGTTTTAATTAACATATGTATTATTATTTTTATCGCTTAAAAAAACCTTTTAAAAAAAGGTTAATAAATCCTTTTTTTAACGATTAAGTTATTATATAACACCTTTTACTTAACTTATATAAGTGTTAAGTATTTTGTTTTATTAATTTTTTATTAAAGTTTTTCTTCGTTTTAAATATATATACTTTTAAGTTTAACATAAGGTTTTTTAACGTTAAATTTAACGTTTAATATAACTTAAATAACAATTAAAAATCCGTTTTATCTTTTTAAACTTTAATATATTTAAAAAGCTTGTTTATAAACTTTAACATTAAAATATTATTTTTAATTCTAAATTTAATATATTAAATTGTTATTAATTATTTCGTTATTTCTTTTTATTTAACTTTAAAATTCGTTTTTACTATATTTATTAAATCTTACACGTTTTTTTATAACTTAATTTCTTCATTAATAAATAACCATTATTTTTATTGAATTAACATATTATTATATAATAATTTAAAAAAGTTTTTTATATTTATATTTTTTTTAAAATTACTTTAACTTTTATAAATTTCATAATTTTAAACTATTAAAAGTAAATATTATTAAAAAATAACAATTTACTTTTATAAAATAAGCCGTTTTTATTATTTTTAAGGTTAACCTTTTTATTTTCAAGTTATAAAAACTTTAACATTAATAATAACTCAACTATTCTTTATTATTAACCTTTTAACATTTTTTATTAAAAGTATTATTAAACTTGTAAAACTTTTTTTTATTTTTTTAATTTTTTCATTAGTTTTTTTAATTTATTACTTAATAATGACATTAATTTAATAATAAAGTTATTTATTAATAAACTTTTAAGCTATATTATTTTATTAATAAGGTTAATTTTAACCGTGTAAATGTTAGTTTTTTTAACGTTAATGTTAAAATCGTCTTTAAAAAACTTACCTTTATCTTTTTTTATTTCGTCTCGTTTAACGGTTTTTTTTTTTCATTTAAGTTTTTTTTTAATTTTTCTTTTTTTAAGTTAAGCTTATCACTTTTAACATCCGTTTACGCTAATTTAACCTTTGAATTATTTAGGTTAATAAGGCGTTATAAATTTAATAAAGTAACGGGTTTTTTTTATAATAACGTAACTATTAAAGTTGTAAAACTCAAAGTTTAAAATAACATCGACTTTTTTAATAATTTTTAAGTTTTACCTTAACATAAAAATAACTAATAATTTAACAATAAAAATATTAAAAAAAGCTTCATTTTTAACATTTTATTATTCACTTAAAGTGTTTTAATAGTTATAACTACTATTATTAAAACATTAATATTATTTCTATTTTAATAACTTAAAAAGCTATAAAATTAATTACATTTACTATAATTATTATTTTACTCATTTAATAAAAATTTTGTTTATTAACTTATAAAGTTAACCGTTATTATTTTTATCGTTAAAATTTAAAATACTTTCCTTTTATTTTAAGCTTTTTAACAGTTAAAAATAATACTTAATAAAAATTAAATACTTCCCTTTTTTATTTTAACCTCTTTAATAATAAAAGAAAATCACTAACAATTAATAATAAACGTTAAATATTAAAGTTTAAAATAATTATTAAAAGTTAACACATATAACTTATAATTATTTATATAATAAATATATTAAATAACAAGTATAAAATAAATAATAATATAAAAAGTAATAATAAAATTATTTTTAATTAAATAAATAATAGATTTAAAACATAAATATAAGTTTAAAAAACTTAACACATTAATTGAAGCCTCGTAAAAGCCTTAAACTTTAATAAATAAATTTATTAAAGTTTTAATTAATAAAAGTTTTAAACAATTTAAAAATTAATTAAATTTAATAAACATAATAAGTAAAATTAACAAAAATTATAATATTAATAATAAGATTGATTTCGAAGAAATTAAAAACGATTTATCATAAAATATACCGGAATTTTAATAATATAATATAAGTTTTCCTTTATTAAATTTTCTTTATACTTAATATAAACTATTAATAAATATATATTAACTATTAAACTTAACATATAAGTTCATTAGTTTTATTATTATTATAAATTTTAACTTTAATTAAAAAAATATATTAAATAATTAAAGTTATTTAATTAAAAAATAACATTATTTTAAAACATACAAACCGTATTTTTTAATTACTTTTATATAATTAAAGTTTTTATAAAAATAATATATATGTTAATTAATTAAAATAACTTTAAAACTAATATTACATAATAATTTTCTTTTATATTTATTTTTATTTAATTATTTTTAAATTAAAAATAACAAATAAAATTATAAAATTAAAATTATTTACTAAAAATTTATATTATAAATTTTACTTTTATATTACACTTAAAAACAAAGGTTTAATTTATTATACACTTTTAACGCCGTATAGTATTCATTTAAGAAAAAACCTTTTGAAAGCTTTATCTTGAAAAAAAAAACATCATTAAAGATTTATAACCGTATCGGTCATAAATTGAAAATAATATAATTTAATATATGTTTTAACTTAAAAATACATAATAAAATTATCATTAAATAATTATATAATAATAGTATTAACGTGTATTTTTATATGCATTTCGTAAGTAATTTTAAAAATTATTTTTATTTCTTTTTATCAAAATAATTAAAATAATTAAAATAATTAAAAACAATATAATCACGTAATAACAATAAAAAATAAACGCAACGAAATAAGTTTTTTTAAACATATAATTTTTACTTAAATATTTATGTAAACCCCTAACAGGTTTTAAAGGTTAAATAACCTTTAAAAAGCATTAGCTTAATCTTTTTTAAGGGTTTATAATAAAAGCATTATACGATTAATAAGATATAAAAATATAATGATTATAAAAAGAAACACGTGATAGATTATATAAACAGATTAAGATAAAATAATTAACTTAAAAGATAAAAATAGCTTTTTTTTAATCTTTAAGCTTTAATTTTAAAATAATATACGACTTATTAAACACTACTTAATCTTAATCCATTTGCCTTTATAATTTACTAAGTAATAATTTTATATGTTTAATAAAAAACCTTTTATATAATTAAGTAATTAATATAAAATTAAATAAATAAATATTTTATTATTTACTTTAAAATTTAATCTATATTTATATTAATTTACTTAATTAACTTATTTTTTTATAATTATTTAATTATTTTTTTAATCACGTTTTAAAATCTTTTATTTATTTTATTAAGTTTTATATTTTTTCCTTTAAAATATTTTTTTTATTAACAATTAAAAAAAAGCATTATCTTTTTTTGCTAATTAAAAAAATATTTTTTTACTTATTAATATTTTACGTGGGAAAAAACCGTTAAATAACTTATAAAAATATTATATAATATTTAATATTAAAATAACGTAATTTTAATTATTTTAATAATAATTTATAAAAAGTTAAAAATATTAATTTATATATTTATTTATAACTTTAATTTATTTCATTAATTATTTATATTTTATTATTATAAACCTTTATTTTAAACTTTAATTTTTTAACATTTTATTTAAAAATTTAATAATAAATTATTTATTTTAATTATTAATTATTAAGTTAAATTAACTAATTGAATAATATAATTTATTATAATATACATAACTTATATTTATAATTATAAAATTTTTATATAAAAATATATTAAAAAGATTTTAGTAATTAATTTATAATAATTAATAAATTATTATGTTTATTTTTTATTTTATATTTAAAATTAATTGTTATAGTACGTTATTATAACGTTTTATATGTATATTAAAAACAACGTGTAGTCACGTGTAATATGAGGCTTAAAAGGTAGTGGTAATATTTTAAAGGCGGTATATATATATTATACTTAATCGAGGTTAACTTAAGGTTAATTAGTTTTATAAGGTTATTTCTTTATTTATATTATAACCGTAGATTTTTTCCTTTTTTATTTTTTTTAACTTTAATATAATAACTATCCTTATTTAATTAATAAATTATAATGTTTACTTTAAGGTATGTAATTCGTTTTTAACATTAATAAAAAATTAATAATCTCAAAATTTTATCTCATAAAATTTTAATTAATTAATAAAAATAATTAATTATATATTTATTTATTTATTTACATAATTTTAATTATTAATATTAATTAATTAATTTTTAATCGTTTTATTTTATTTTTTAAGTAAATTATTTTTAAATATATATATATATATATATTTAATACTTTATAAAAACTACTTTAATTAAAAATAACTATATATTCTTTTTAAATAATTAAATTATTTAATATTTCTTTTTGTTTTTTTTATAAATAACACTTTTTTATAATAATCTTATAATTTTAATAATTTATAATTTATTAAAAAACTTTTTAAACGCTTTAATATGCTACATTTATTTAAAATAAATAACTTAATAATATTTAAATTTTAAACTTTATTTAAATTATTATTTAAAATTATAAATTTAAATACTATTATTATATATTATTTGTTTTTTTATTTTTAAATTTATATTTTTTATTATAATTTTAAAAATCTATTAAAAACTATATTTATTATTTTTAAATAATATATAATTCTAAAATTATATTAAATAATTTAATTTATTTAATTTATTTATTTTAAATTTAAAACTTTTTTTATTATAAAATACTTTAAAATTTTATAATTTATCATAATAAAAAAAATTAAATATGTTAAAAACTTATTAATTTTACTTCTTAATATAATAACATTTTAATAATTATTAATATTCCTTTATCGTAAATCTTATAATTTAATTCCATTTTTTAAATAAAACGCTATAAAATATTAAATTCTTTTTAAATATTTTTTATCATAATAGAAATTTAATAATTATATTATTAAAAATATTAGTTTTTATTTTAATTTTAAAATAATATAAAAAATAAATAAAGATTAATACGTTTATTATATAATCTCGTAATTGTCACAAACCAACAAGCGACCACCAAGAAAACCCAGAGGATGGAGACCACATGAACCAATCACGGCTAAACCACGGCATATAAGTAATCTAATTGATCTAACTAACCTACTCGCATAAATAGATCAGCCAGATCAGTCGGATCAGCCTCAAGGTGCACACGATCTAGGCGATCTAAGTGATCTATTCGCATAACTAGATTAATTAGATCACTTAGATCACGGTAACCTCATAACACTAAAAGAATAAGAAGGAAGGATATCTATATAATCACAGCATTTTCCATGTATCTAGTCACTCACTTAGCTCTTTAGTTATCAATCTAAGTCTATTCACTACGAGTAGGGAGAGGACTCCAAGCTTCTCTGACGAACATACTTGATTGATTACACTTGACCTCTACAATTACTGTTACCTTAAAATCAAGACCCCCTTATGAAGCTATACTTACTAAGCCTAAGTATAGGTTCGTCACATTATAATATTATATAAACTTTTATATATAATTATATAATAATTAATAAAAACTTTTAAAATTATAATAATTTTATATTATTATTAATAATTATTTTAAAGGGGCATTGATAGTTTAAAATAATAATTTTTTAATATAAAATTTTAAATCTTTATAAATTTATTAAATATAATAAATATATAATTTATATTTTTATTATTATTATTATAAAAAATTATATTTTTACTTATAAAAATATATTATTATTTAATAAAAAAATATTTAATATATTAATTAAAAAAGTTTTATTTATAAAATTATTTTATTAATTATTATAATATATTATTATAACGTTTTATATATATATTAAAAATAACACGTGATTATATATAATACAAAACTTAAAAAATAATAATAATATTTTAAAAATAATATATATTATATTTAATTAAAATTAATAAAAAATTATATTTTTATTTATAATATAATTATAAATTTTTATTTTTAACTTTTTTAATTTTAATATAATAATTATTATTATTTAATTAACAAACTTTTATATTTATTTTAAATATTTAATTAATTTTTAATAAATATTATAATTTTTAATAATAAATTTAAAAAATTATAATTATTTAAAAAAATAAAAAATTTTTATTTATATTTATATGTTACAATCGGTCTGGGGACAACCAATTGCGCCATGAAGCTAAAAGCTTCCCAATGACCAACTGGTCATTGTTCCCCAATTCTGTATTATATGTGTTACCCCGCAGCTGGACCGTAACATTATATTTTTATTAAAATAATAATTATTATTTAATAAAGTTTTTTTATTAATAAATATTTTTTTAATATATTAATTATAAAAAACTATAATTAAAATTATAAAATATTTATATAATCCGTATTAAATATTTATTTTATAAAAAATAAATAAAAGTATTTTTTTATAAAGTTTATACTTAAATATAACTTTTATATATAATAAAGAAAAAGTTCGTTAAATAATAATTACTATCCTTGTAAAAGTGTTATCCTAAGCCCGCATTTCACCCGCGCCACCACAGCTACAAGTTGCCTATCTAAGTAACTTCGGTACGAAAATACTTTCCCATTTCGGACGTCCATTTTCAGGAAAAAAAAAGGACAACATAAAATCCCTAAGTAAACTTAAGGCATAAACGGGTGTGTTGATTTTAATAATCCTTTTAAACTGCTTTTTGCGTAAGAGGAATGACCTTTAGTCCTTTTAAGACTTAACAAATCTACATCGGATAATGGTCCTTTCCAAGAAATCCAGGTCGTAAATCTTGTCACCAGGCTCGACGACATCCTTAGCTCTTCGGGTGTCGAAATTACTGCCTCGGCAACCGAACCTGACGCAACGGCCTTAGAGGGCCGCAGTGGAGAATCCTGCGTAAAGTATTTCACTCTAAAGCCTTCCGGTGACGTTTTGGTCTGGAGATGATTTCGTGAGGTCCGTGGCTCGGCAGGGCCACTTAGTAAGACCGCCCCGGGAGCCTTCAGTGAAGCATCAGTCCCTTGCATTTGGCTCCTAGATGTGTCCATCATGGCAGCTGCGAAAAGAGCTGGTCTTGGTGGAAGACATGTCCGTTGATCGTTATGTTGCTCACTGCTAGCTTGAGCTTCTGTACTATTTGCACTTGCGCTCTCGTCCTTAGTACTATTATCCATAGTTTCTCGCCCAGATATCTCCTCCAAGATCTCGGCAGCTGGCTTTTTACTGCTCTTGTCCTCATCAGAAGACCGACTCGAGCTCATGATGGTCTCTAAAGTGCCGTACGCCACGCTCCTGCGGCGGGTCGCGTTTCTTCGCTTCTTCGGGTGGATGGGGCTCAGATGCTCATCGTCACTTGACACCACCTGTAATGTAGGCCCAGCGGGATGGTGATGTCTAAAGAACGGCGCCGGTGGCCCTAGGAAACCGACTCCTGAGCCCTGAGGAGCTATGTGGACTTCATACTGGTTGCTGAGAGAATACCTCGTACGCGCACAAATCTCTGCTATGCGATCCAGGTCTGCGCTAACATCATGTTGTATATCTGCTATAATGCTCTTGAAGGTGAATGATTCAACAGGAGGCAGCTTGGCATCGGCCGCGGTGCGGGTCTTCTCGTTTCGTTTGTGCCGCACCATATTTCTTACTGGTCCATCCCGTCTAGGATGCCGAGGAATGGGACTCGGCGAAGGTGAAGCGGTGGAAACGGACACTGGACCCCTGGCAGTCGATGAAGATGACGTGCCTGAGTATGTACGTACTACAACTGGCTGGGAATAGGTCTCGGTGGTTGTGGTTCGAATCCTGGGCGGGCTACTTGTTCGAGTATAGCGATGCCGCGATGAAGGTTGAGATCGGCTCAGCTGGCGCAGGGCAGTTGTGCGATGGGCAGCGGTCGAATCATCGAGAGGAATTGGCCTCCCTTCAGCAGTGCTTGGTATCAGGAAAGTTGAAGATGTATTCTTCGGGAAGAGGGGAGGGAAGACGAATGGTAGCGAGCGCCGGCGGATATGTGTATCATGTGTATCAGGTAGGGTATCGTGAAGGGTATCGCGATGGTCATCACCGTGGAGAATCTCACCGGACGGGACAGGCGAGAGGGGAGAGAGAGGAAGGGAGGGACTACGAAGCCGAGAAGACAAGAGATGTGGATGGCATGGGGTGTCTGCCATATCCTTCCGAGGGGGGCACTTGAAGTATATAGGGGGATTGTTCTCTGGGGGCGCAGGACGCAGGATGCGGTAGGCGGGATGAAAGGACGCAGGGCGAAGTGCAAAGGCAACTTAGCTCGACTTGAGACTAGGTAGTAATATCGGATATGCTGTATATGCTATAGTAGCCAACGAGACGGCCAAGAGCACAGGGAAGATAACCAACGGGAGCTTGTGGATATTGGTAGAGACGGTAGATGGTGGATGCGGTTTGCTGGGTCGGACGTATGCGGTGCGTGGAAGTAGGATGAGTAGGATGATTCGTCGGTACGTAGGCAGGACATGTGGTTCGAACCGGAGAAGAGCTTTGTTTGATGTTATTGTTCTATCCTTTCCACTACGATCGAGTGTGATTGAGTGTGATTGAGTGTGAAGAGAAGGTGGAAAAAGACGGACCAGGGATTAAGAGCTGCATATAGTCGTGGTGCTGTTTAAGTGGATAATTACATTCATTGAAGAGGGGTTCTCAAGCAGTGACGACCGGTGCTTACACGCTTACATACCTACTTACTTACCTACCTAGTAGTACCTACAATGTAGTACATAGTCTACATACCATGGATACCGACCATACCCTTAAAGGTAAGGTTGCTTCTGGTGCTATACCATATCTATCCTATATCTGAATAAGTCTGTTACATGCACTCTATACTCGGAGATACGTCAGTAGACAGGTAGGCGATAAGTTATTATGCGTATTTGAGTGGCTATCACACATCAGGAGCTCAGGAAATCAGGAAATTCAGAAAGAAGCATATTTCGGTATTACGTTATACACTACTACCCAGTCAAAAGACAAAAGTTTCGGTTCGGTTCTTCTACATTAGGTAACCAGCCTAGGTACAATATGCCTCAGCTAGTAACCATGTGCAAGTTCTAAGGTTGGCTCCGAATAATCTACTCAAGCAGTCTCCCAAAGTCATCCTCCACCAGCGCATACCGCACACACCGCACACACCACGCACACCTCTAGAACCTCTCCACTATACCTAGTACCCGTCCTGATCAGTGATCAGGACCACCGACCATTGGTCACTTAATAAGCGGGTGGAGGCAGTTGAACTGGCTGCGCTATCGTACCATATCCGCGGCCGCCAGTTTGTACGCGATCACTATAGACGCCAGGTGCTCGGTGAGCAGCAAACCGGCCTTCTCTAGCCTGTTCCTGGCGGTCATAATAGACGTATTCGATATAGAAGGCGTGGATATGGCCTGGTATGTATCTGGTCTGGTGTATTAGTCGGTGTAGTGATATATCTAGTAGTAAGATGCTTGTCGCGCCTGCGCCTATCGCTTCGTCACTTACCCAAGGATGGTGAGGCAGATGTTGATAAAAAGATCAGCGCCGCACCCAGCAACGGCCCAGACACCGATCGGTGGGACTGATGATGTTTGAGTTAGCAGTACAGCATAAACAGTATCCATAGTAGCATAAATAACATGAAAGCATTTATTGATCGGCGGTTACCTACAAAGGAGAGTTATAAGGACAATAAGTATGGCTGCGGCAGCACCCATTTTATGCGAATTGAGGGTTTATTTAGTTGCTTAGCTGGCTTTTACTTGGGTAGTGAAGTAGTAGGAACGGCTGTAAGAAGATGCTTAGGTGGTGATTTATTATCTCGTCGTTTTACATCCGGCGTCGCCTAGGAATGTATTTATGCTTACACAAAGATAAACTGTATTTGCCGGTTTACATTATGCATCGATGATGGAATTGTTACAGCATTTTGTCTTGTGTGTACGCAGTTAAGGTATGTAAGTACTATGTACATATATATACAGATTTAATGTTCCTTTGTTGCGGGATTGTTTAATGACCGATGATGTGTGGGACGAGGATATATGCTAATGACGTAAGATAAAAAACCTTACGTAAAAAGCGTTAAAAAACGTTTAAAACTTTATTATTAATTATTTAATATTTTTAATATTATATATAATAATATATATATATATATTTCGAAATTTAAATTTAAAAAATTAAACTTAAATAAAGCTTTTTATAAAAAATTAATAGTAAAAAATTAATCAGCTATGCACATTGCCCGAACCAACGACTTTTACTACAACGGAACCCACCACGCAACTGTGCACATCTGTAGCTTCCGGGGGTAATTCGTCTATCGACGTGACTAGTTTAAGTCTCTCGACTCTCGTTCCTTTTTTTTTTTTTTTTTTAACTCTTTACCTTTTGCGTACACAGACTTCAACCTCCTTTACTCTCTCTCATCCCTCTTATCCTCATATCCTCTCTTCCACCAATATCGTCTTTTCCCATTATCGTCCTTTTCTTCTTCTTCTTTTCTTCTGACTTATGTTGTTTTCTGTACACGACGCCTCTCCTCCATTTTCCCGGCATTTTGCGGTATCAGCATAGTGACGTCCTGCTCTCTGTGGCAGACACATCCATCCATCTGCAATCCCGTTCGAGGTAGTGTGCCAGTGTGCTAGTGCCAGTGTGGTGTGCGCGAGAGATAGAGAAGGGAAACGGGAAAAGTGGACAACTTGGGTTATTATTAACTTGCCGATCGACCTAAAACTACCCATCGTCCACGTCTCACCATTCTCGTCTCTAAATTATTATTTATTTAGATTTCTTCTTCTTCTTTTCCTTTCTCTACCTTCATCTATTAATCCAAACAACATTGGACCGTGCCTGGATCTCTAGTCGCTCGTTGTAGCATCAGTCCGACTCTGTGACCGCCCTTATCAACAGACCTTGATCGTCTCGATCTTCTCGATCTTTTTCGACATTCTCGAATAACGCACGAGTTGTCAAACCACCAAACCAACCCAATCTAAAGGATATAAAAAAAATAAACAAAAAATAAAACCCGAACTAAACTCGGAGATCCTATCAAGTGGTTGAATACAACTCGACAGACGCAGACGCAGAACAGACACCGATATTTGATATTTGACATTTGACACTGGTCATTTGTCTTAATATCTAACCGAACCCGATCCTTGCCGAGTCTAACGATAGTACTTGTACCATACAACTGCCACAAATTTGACACACTACCGACATATCAACATATTACCTTCTCCATAGTTCCAGGATCCAGCAGATCCAATACCCAGATACCTAATACCCAATACCCAATATCCAACGTCCAACGTCCGACAACCAAATAGCGAACTATCATACTACCCAAATATATCAATCTCAAAAACTCGTGACACCAACACCACCCCCTGTGGCTTCACTCATGATGGCGAGCCAACAAAGCCCTCCTCCTCATATCGATCGATACGTGGTTATCCATGTCGCGACGACCTGCGACGAACACGGAGTCTATGTGACCAAGGATTCTGCTGAGGTCATTGAATTAGGTTGGATTCTTCTCGATGCTAAGTCCCTTGATGAGGTATGGATACACATCTACTCGGGTCAACATTTTCATTTCTAACGGAGATATCTGTTACTAACAATATTTATCTCCCCCTTTTTAGATCCACCGAGAGAGTGTGCTAGTCAAACCTATCAACACGCCAATTACCCCTTTGTGCAGTAAGTAATAGCGGTAGCGGTACTAGCTAGCAGTAGCAGTGGTATTAGGAGCTACACCTCTTCCATTTCCACCTCCCTCTCCTTTCACCCCCTTTTTCCCTCACTCTCCTGACCTGCCTACATACACCTCCTTACGTTGCATGTGGAGCTGTATCCAACGTTCATTGTGGAGCTAACATGTACCTTCTTGCAGCGAGTCTCACAACACTGACTTGGGAGCATGTTCGAAATGCTGGAACTTTCCGAGATGCGGTTAACCGGTTTGATGCGTTCGCTTCCGAACATTTGACGTCTCAGAGTCTCGACTTCGTTTTTGTCACTCTGGACGCTTGGGACCTTCGAGTACAACTTCCTAGAGAAGCTCGTGATAAGGCTGTCGTGTTGCCTCCGTACCTACAGCACTCGAGGACTTTCGATCTGCGTACGGAATATCAGCGATGGCAGCAGCACCACCCAGAGTCTCTTCCTTTTGGCCCCTCGATGCTATCTAACATATGCGCCGCCCTTGAGGTAGAACCTGTCCAATCTAGTGCTCCTATCAAGCACAACCTCCCCTTTCACCTACAGGCACTTGCCCCGGCTTCGCCTCGACGGGCCATGGAAGAAGCTGTGACGCTTGCTAGGGTCCTCCGTGGTTTAATCCGAAAGTCTCAACCTCCTCAAGAACATCCTGACGTTCTAACTCGCCCTATGGATGCGCGCGCGGATGTTCGCGCCTTCTTGTCGGAACGAAGCAAGGTCCTGCACATGTCCGGACTTCCTCATGACACAACCCAGTCGGAGCTTGAGAGTTGGTTTACTCAGTTCGGTGGTCGTCCCATTGCTTTCTGGACCCTACGTACTCCGGAGCAACACAAGCCAACAGGTACCGGGTTTGCCGTCTTCTCGTCCCATGAAGAGGTATGGTGCCATCTATTTATTCCCTGCTTGATTGTGCTTACAATATTTTATTTTTAGGCAGCCGAAAGTCTTTGTATGAATGGTCGTGCTCTTAATGAGAAGGCTATCGAAGTCTCGCCATCCTCTAGCCGCGTACTCGACCGTGCCGCAGAAATCCTTACGCCTTTCCCCCCTAGCAAGAACCGCCCCCGTCCTGGTGACTGGACCTGCCCTTCGTGTGGCTTTTCCAACTTCCAAAGACGGACAGCATGCTTCCGCTGCTCCTTCCCGGCAGTTAGTGCAGGTCCGCAAGGCGATATGGGCTATGGCTACGGCTATGGTCCGCCGGCGATGATGGGACCCCCACCCCACCACGGAGGTCATCATGGTAACATGGGGCACGGAGGGGGTAGAATGGGTGGTAGTGGTGTTGTTCCGTTCCGAGCCGGAGACTGGAAATGCGGTAATGAGGTTTGTGGATATCACAACTTTGCTAAGAATGTGTGCTGTCTTCGATGTGGTGCCAGCCGTGCTGGCGCTGCAGTTGTGGCTGATTCGGGATATCCTTCGCCGATGGACAGCGGATCTAGTTACGGTATGGGCTCTGGTTCTATGGCTGGAACGCCGGGTCCGGGTCCGTTTGCTTCCGCTACGGGTCCTTTCGGCGCGTCTGGCGGCTACGGTCACCACTTTGGAGGGCCACCTAGCACCTACGCACTGCCTTCGGGGATTGGTGGAGGGGCAGCTCCGTACCCATCTCTTAATACTCATTTTGGCCCCGGTCCGGGCTCCCACTCGGCCGGACCCTTCGATAGCCGAGCCGCCGAGGCTGCCTTTCAATCAGCCAGCAATGGGCCGGCGTCCGCAGGTCCGTCGAACAACTACTTCTCTTCTGCATCGGAAAATGACCCATTCGCATTCCTTTCTTCAGGTATTGGTGGCTTGTCTGTTAGTGGCGACGCGCGCCAAAATGGCGCTGGCGCTCCTTCAAACAAGTCCCCTGCTTAATCACGAATCGACTCCGAACAACCTATGGGGGAAAAAAACAAGAAAAGAACAGTGTCTGAAGCTCATCGGTAATATCAATCTTGGCATTACTCTTTCTCTCTGGACATGCGACGACACTTTCGAAGGATGTTTGCTCACTTTGGAAGATCCGGTATAAGGGGGAGGGGGAAATGGGTGGGAGATCACGCAAGATACCTAGGGCTAGCAGGGTGTTTGTAGGGAAACGTTTTGTTTTTGTGAGAAGAAAAGTTTACACCGGTATATTCAGGGGGGTGGGGGGCGGAACCAGGAAAGTGATAAAAAAAATAGGCCAATTTTTCTAGAACGGACATCTAGGGCCTGGTTGGCTGGTTGCGGTGGGCTTGTTTAACTCTATGAACCTTCTCAACCTTGTCGCCTCATATACATTGAACGTTCTGGCCTTGATGGGCAGACAAACTTGTACAAATGGACGGAATATGTGCGGCAGGGCGGGATCTGAACGGTGGTGCATAGCGCAAGGGAGTGTAAATGGTATACCTGGCCTCGTTTGTCAAGCCCGAGACTTATTGTCAGAGTTCATTGTACCTCATTTTGCTCTTGTCAACTCGCTTATTTTTCTTTTCCCCGAAATAATTTTTCGCGCTTTTCCCACAATGATATTCTGGCATCCGCTCGTTCGTATCCACTCCCCATTCACATTGTCTCCAAAAGTAAACACTTGGTCCGCGAGGCGGTGCCTCCGGTGTTGGGCGTGGAATCTAGTGTAGATTAGATGGGAGGACTAGCTCTTGACCAGACTGATGGGGTTATAAAGGAGCAGCATCTACCTGCCCCAATTGATATGGCCAGCTAGCTAGTCATATGCACAATGGCGCATAGAGAGAGGTGCGTGTCGACGTGGACGCCAAGGTGGCATGAATAGTGAAAACTACGGGTGACCACAGATATCACTCTAGATCGAAGAAAAGGTCGGGACTATCACGGGAAACATGATCACGTACTAAGATCATGATAGTCTCACTGCTATCCACCTCTGATTTGGCTGTCCTGGCGATACAGACATTATCTACTTATGTCGCAACACCTCTAATCTCCTAGATATCAGGCTCGTGCGAGGTAGTCACTAGTCAGCTGCCAACGTGAGCAACAAGTCATTACATCCGTAACGGAGGGTATCAGTTTATTCGGGGCCAATGATCGGCATAACAATATGCTTGCAGGGTGTGAGCATCCGGTGGCGCTAGGTTTGAGACAATATTCCCCGACCTCGTCGGTTTACTCACGATACCCTATATCCCTACAATGCTCTAGCTGCGATATTTGGTTGGTAAATTGGAATGAAGAAGGGCCCCAGCAGCCCGAACCTAAACATCATTAGTCTTTATTTGCCACGCCCCTGGTCCCTCTTCCACGCAAGGTCCCACGGCCGCGTCCGCGTCCGCGGCTACGGCTACCTCCACGAGTATCCAACCCTGACGGGGGCGGTACGGCGTTATATCCTTGGTTTTGAGGCGTTCCAGCTGTGCCTGGCGCGCTTAGGCTATTGGCAACATTGTTTACGGCCATCGAACCTCCTCTCCCACCTCTGTTTCCGCGCCCGCCCCTATTAAACCCTCCGCGACCACGAGAAGAGAAGCCGTCATCATGTTGGGCAACTCCTTGATAATTCGTTTGCGGCTGGTGGTGGTTGTTATTTGCCGGACGGTAAACCATACTGCTATGCTGTAAACGGGGAGCATCATTAGGCACCCTTGGACTCTGAGTGCTTCGACCCTGCACGGATTGTCGATGGAAACCGTTCACGGCGCCTCTCCAGGGCCCTCGTAAGGGAGATGGTGCCGGCGCGTCCCGAAGTTGGCCCCTTGAATTTCCGGGTGTACCGTATCCACGGGGCTGCAGAGGAAGAGCCGCCTGAACAGGTCGCTTTTCTAGACTCATCTTGGAATTTGCAATAACTTGCCTATTGGAGATGTTGAGCACCGAGCTGGCCGAGACAGTCTGTCCTCGGAAGGGCTCGCACCGGCCGCCTAAGGTTGTACCATTCATGAATGCGTTGTCGCACAGTATGTCGAGCATGTGGTGGTTGCCAACTGTACTAATGCCGACAACCGTCCCCATCGAAGCGATAGGTACCTTTCCGGAGGCCTGCACATAGACTACTCTGTCACCTAGGTTGAATTTCTGGTTGCCTAGTCGTTGCTCAGCGTCCTTAGGGTTAAGCAATGCGGATCGAGGAACCCCTTTGAGTTTTTTTCTATCATACTTGCCCGTGGATTCCTTCAACTCATCTATCGCTTTCTGGAGCAGCATGACTACATCGGAGTCTAGCTGCTCAGCATCGAGAGGGACTCGCTCAAATTTGCTTGTTTCCACAGTCTTCAACCAAGCTCCGATTTCTTTGATCTTGGCGCTGGCAACGTCGCCATCTGGCCAGAGCTGCGTCTCGTGTAATTCATTACCTGATGGGTTTTTCATAATGGCGGCGAAGAAGTCAGGAAAGCGGGTCATATATTCTACCAGTAGTTGAATTGCGGCAGGGCTAAATTCCCATCCTGAATTGGATTTTCTTGAATATCCGAGGACCTTTTGCTTCCTTGCTTCGAATTTGAGGTTCAATCCTAGATTGACCTTCATACTACCACCTATCGTGTGAACAAAAAAGGAAGAAGTGATCTTGCTCAATACGAGGGGGTGAAGCGCCAAGTCTTTCGCGACGGCGTAAGACGGTCGGTAACCATTGTGTTGCTCAGCACGGCGGATAATTGGATGCGTGAAGTCCGGTTCTTTCACAGATGGCACAGACAGTATGATTTCCGCTCGATTTCCGCTGTGCCCAGATATCTCCAGCGGACGCCCATAGGCATAGTCGCCTAGGAAGAAGACCCGAGATCCGATAGGGAACTCCTCTTCAAGAGGAAGGGCAGCCCGCTCGATAAATCGTTCATCTTCGCTGACCACCTCGTCAACAACCACCTGTGCTGCGTAATCAGTCTCCATGCCCGGGATATGACCGTACTCTTTGATGGTGGCACCCTCGTCGGTTTTGATGAGCCCTCTTAGCATCTCCACATGGACCATCGATTCGACAGTACCGATGACGATGCCGAGCCGTTTACTGTAGAAGTTTTCAATGCGGGCCGATTTCTTGTTCCACTCCTCAATGTCTCTTCCGGCATGATGAGTCTGGATTACTTGACCGGATCCATCAGTGGCAAGTGTGTAGTCGAATAGCTCGTCAGACACGCATACGATTTTAGCCTCTTGTAAGAAGGGATATCCAACATGACATTTCTGACCTAGCTTGACCTTTGCCAGCTCGGCTCTGCTCCGGAGTTCTACGTCGGCTAGTGTTACGACCATACTTTCGTTTCGGCTTTCTTGCTGGAAAACGTTTACCCCATGAAAGCCAAGAGCAGCATTATAGGGCAACGTAGCGAGACTTGGAAATCCCGCGAGAGCATCGACCCCAAGTTTTGTCCCTTGCAGCAAGCCGACATACAGGTCCAGGCCCTCTGTGGTAGGCAGGTCGAATATGTTTTCGACACAGCGGCAATGGGGAATATCTGGGAATATTCCAACCATGGATGATGGGTAAATGAAATCGATATTAGCATCATACGTGAACTTTAGTGACACGCCAAAATCGTTGCGTGTTTTTTCTTCTGGAGAAAGAAGCTGGTTTTTTGGTGCCATAGCAGATAATAATCTCTGCTCATCAATAAAGGGAATTTTTACCACGGCTTCCCATTCCATCTTCTTTCCGTTCATATCGAGTTCGAAATCTCTAGGATAGAAATCGATGATTGGCGATTTCGCATCTGTCATAAGTTCATGATATACAGACGGAACAATCTTCTTGCTTCGGTCCGGAAGAACTCCCATGAGCTGCTCGAAAGGTCGGAAAGGTTGGCCGAGTTTGAAGTTGAGGTCAGCGTTCATGCCTTTAGTGATATCTATGTTTCAGGGTTAGAGAAGTCGTCTACGTGAGCGTCGGATCAGATGTCACGACTTACCCGAAGTCATAGGAGAGTAATGGTATCGATAGAACCATGGCCAAGAAGCTACCCCTTTGTAATAGTAGTACAATACCCATTGCAGGCCTTGTACGTAATTTTCGCAGAGTTTCGTGAGTTCCGCCTCCTTGACCTCTGGAGCCCACTCAAATTTGCTTGAATAATACTTGTCTTTCCACTCTCGGAATTTCTCCTCATACATGGCTTGAGCGGCAGCTTGAGCTTCTTGAGCAGAGATATCAACAACTTGGGCATTGTCGTAGCGCTTCATGACGCGAAACAAGGCCATATGCCCTTCCTCCTCTTCCTCTTCATCGCCATCGCAGTCTTCCCTTGGGGGGAATGCTAGTAAGAGGTCCCGTTGTCCATCGTCATCCTCAACCGTACGCCATTCAAGATGAAGGCTGTCGGCGGAGTCCTGTACGAATTTTCTATCGGCTGCGGGAAGCTTATGACCAAGATTGAGTGGAGTAGATGACCGTTGGTTTATGAACTTCCGAATCTTCTTCCAAATTTCTTTTTGAGAGTTTGTCATGACAAGCTTACCCTTGGGTTTGCTATACTCCTGGCCGTTCGTCTCCACAAGCTGCTTACTCTTAAGCCACCTTGTGTCGGCGTACTCGTTCTCGAAATATCGATCCTCCTCCTTCGAAAGCTCCTCGAGTAGCAATTTCAGGCGGGGCAGGTTAATAACACCCCCTTCGTTAATGTAGCCATCACACATGGGAAGAACTTGCTTGTAGAGACGGAACATGGTTGCCAAAGCCCCTTCGTTGATGTGAAGGTTAGGTAAGTTTGGAAGAAAATCATTGCCGACGAAGAAGGCCATCAGAATAAAGTCGTCGATGATTCGCTCCATGTCAAATGGCACCTTTATGGATCCTTCCTTTTTTAGCTCCTGAAATTCTAGCTCGAGGTATTCTCGAACTATGCAGAGGTGCATTAAGTAGAAATTTTGGTGCTCTAACTCCTTCGATTTTGTTTTTGAAGCGCGTCCGAAAGTGACTTCTTCCCGAAGCAGACAGAAATGGGGGTCATGGCTCAAAAGGCCCAGCATGATAAGATCGGCATCTAGGCCGTAGAGACAATGGCGGACGTTGGGATGATAGTCCGGCTGCGCCTTGGCGTTCCTAATGTATTCCATAATCTTGTGCTCTCCTTCGCCAGGAACTTCGTGGCCGGATAGGACGATGTCGCAGACTTGCCAATCGGAATCCTCCGAGACCTTTTTGTTGATGAAGTACTTGAGCTGCTGGGTAAGCTTGGCCATGAATTCCGTACCCGGCGTGATGCAGTTGCTATCGAAGGGGTCGTCTTTTGGAAGCTCCTGTCCTTCTCGTATGGCCTTCTCCCGAGCCTGCTCAGCATCCAAAGCTGTGCGGAACCGGCGAGCCCTTTGCTGGTTCATCTTGGCTCTAGGAGCAACTCCGTCTATAGCCATGAAGAAGAGCTTCTTCGGCTTGATTTTACCAAACAAGTGTTCAATGTAATTGAATATGCGTATAAACATCTCATCTTCGCTAAGGCGGAACGATGTATCATGCGAATCCTTATGGGTGCAATTATGGATGATGCCATTCATGTCCAACTGCGCAGGTTAGCAAATACTGGTAAATAAGAGGTCTATTCTGCAGGATGTCGCACGTAAAGGTTGTCAAACTCGGGAATTCTGTTCTCTGCGATGAGTTGGGATATCGCAGGGTACCGCTCCGAGAGCCATCTGAAGAACTTGGGAACACTAGATAGAAATTAGCAAGGTGCCACTGGTACCGGGTATTACGAATTGGAAACCGGGAGACCTAGATGTAGACGTACCCCATGATGACTCGATTGGTGGAGGGGAATTGAGATGAGACCGATGAAAAATTCGGATAGCGCACGGGCGCCTTGGGATCGAGGATTGATATGTGAAGGCTGGTATGGTGAGTGAACTGGGCGATAAATGCCTATTTTGTTTTGGAGAAAAAAGAGGTAGATAATCTTGTGTGGAGATATCTTGGTATCAAGATTGTAAAATAATAATAACAATAGCAATGATAATAATAAAAGAACTCTATAAGGAATAAATGCTATGGGTAGAATAATGTCGAGTCTCTCTAGGGCAAGGCATTTGGGACAGCACAATGGCTGACGATGGTAGACACAATAAATGCGGGTGTGTCGTGAAGTTTGAATGCGACGCGGATCTCCGTATATTATTTGATTGATGTTTTGGGTAGCTTTTGATTTTCGGTGACGAGGAGTCATTAATCAAGACTTTCCCCAGTGCACACACTACCACTGTACCGTCCACTGCTATTCAACCTTGGAGGTTGTGCTGTGCGTTGCAGTCAATCGGTCTACGGTGTTCCGTAGCACTACTTCATACGTATTGCATGAGGTGCCTGGTGGAACTAGTTGTAGACGTCATTAT
>MU386005.1:0-51863 GCA_022497145.1 Rostrohypoxylon terebratum
TATAAAGGAAAAAGGCGGTGTTTTTCAACGCGTTCGTGTCGCGATTTTGAAGTGGATCGCACCTGGTATGTGCGCATACTGGTATGTTGGCTTAGGTTATCTCAACAACCTGGAAGGGAAATGAGGCAGAGAATATTAAGGCATGGTTCTTGATGTGAATGTCATGCTTTCTGGAACCTAGGTGCTCTGTAATGCATCATGAGGTATCCCTCGGTCCTTTGTATGTGTCTGCTAACTGTATTCGGGGAAACTATACCTTAAGAGAGAGCGACATGCCTTAGAGATAAGTCAAGATAGAAATTTTACGGCCACATCGAGTTGTAAGTCTATTTACCGTACACACATCATGGTGGAAATTTTAACATGGTACAAAAGCATGACTCTGAAAGCCTTGCATGCATCATATTCAGGTCGCCAAAATCAATAGCGAGGAACCGGACAACCTCCTAACACGTATGTACCTAGTAGACGACTATGCTCCCGATGTAGCAGGATGGGAGAAAATATCAGAAAAATGCAAGATGTGGTAAACGCCACCCGAAGGACTCCATTCGGACAAGTGATAGTCGAGAGCTCAAGTCCGCCCGTCCCCAGATATAAACCAAATAACCCGAAAAAAGGCACATTCCAACCCAACCTCTTTCAAGAAGAAACGCCTGTGTTATCAAAGGATTGATAAATGCCCCCAGCTGCCCGCCGCGTTGCCCGCCAAACCGTCGTAGGAGGTACCAGTTCCGAATCGCGCCGAAAACATGTCTAAGCGAGTAGCTTAGAAGCTACAAATGGGTGACCTTGCTAGGTGTATGTATGTATGGTCTGGTCATTGTTTATCTGACGCCTGGATATTCGTCTCCCTGGCTCCCAAATCCCCTCGGCCCCTCTGCAACATCAACCCCCCCCTTCCCCAATATCCCCCCCCCTTATAGCGCCGCCGTCACCGCCTCTGCCAAAATGCCTGTGGTATACTTTCAAGATTTATTCGCTATAACATGAACCTGAACAATGACCAGTGGGTATATATGTAAGATAAGTGCAACGACCGAATGATCAGTGTAAAAAAAAAAAAGAGAAACCCCGAGGAGAATAAAAGAGATGTAAAAATGATGAGAATGAACCTAGGTGTCGAACTACAATCCCAAAGTGGATTTCGAACGGATCCTAGGCCTACCGGTGCCATGTATGTGTATCTGTGTGTAGTGGTATGCATAGAGCTTTGCTAATGCCAAGCGAAGACGCGCCGGATGCGAAGCCGGGTGAGTTCAGGCGCAGGAGAAATCGAGCCCCATGCCCCTGGCGAGGCCCTGCCAGTCCCACACGCGCGACCAATCGCCGCGCTCCATCAGCCGCCAGATTTCCTCGAGGACCTCGCCGACGCGGTCGCAGTTCCGCAGGCCGGTGTACCCGCGCACGGTGCGGATCGCAGCGCGGACCTTGTCGCGTTGGGCCGGCGCGAAACACGCGCACCCGATCACGAGACAGGGGACCAGGAGGAGCGTCTGCACCGGGTCGCTCGGCTTGAAGGAGTCGAGGATCGCGAGGGACTCGTCGACGGCGAGGGTGATGCGGTAATCGTGGTGGGGTGGATATCGGATCGGCGACGGGGACTCGGCGCGAGGGGGCGTCGTGGTAGTGGTATTTGTCGTCGTCGTCGTATGACTGCTCGTGGGCCTCTGCTGGTCGGACGACGAAGGCGGAGTTCGAGCGGAGTGCGGCTGCGATGTCGGCGACAGGGGCATGATGCTGCTCGCCGTCACTGGCTGGGCGAACAGCGCGGATGGCGGGTTCGACGAGGGCGGGTAGATCGTCCGGAATAGGTATACCCACATCATCTGCTTGTACAGCAGCCCGACTCGATCGCGGCTGTCGCCCGGTGGCCAGTGCGGCGTCCACTCGCGAATCGCCGAGTCTATCTCGGCTGCTCGGTAAAGAGAGGTGTAATCCACGACCGGGTCGGCCTCGGCCGCCATGTTCGCCCTGATATTGTTGCGGATCGACGTGATCTGGGCCAAGTAGTGGAACAACCCGTCCGCGACGCCAATCAGACGCGCGGGCTGGATCTCCAGCCATGGCTCCCAATCCTCGGTTGCGAGGCGGGGCGTATGCATGTCGGGGTACCGGATCAGCTCGTCTGCGAAAACTCGGTACTGGAAGAATTCGGTGATGAATATCAGGAATGCGTTGTCCGGCGGAGGCGATTGCTGGATCAGGTTCTTGTACGCTTGCAGGTGAACCCGGTGCTCGCCATTGGGATTCCCCTCTGCGAGCGTCTGCAATAGCAGGCAAAGCATCTGTCCGTAGCGGGGAGACAAGTTGGCCTTGTTTTTCGGGTCATTCTCGTTGCCCACCGGCTCGCAGAGCTTCTCCATTGCTGCATTATGATGGAATTGTGACCTAGTTAGTAAGGAGGTTAGGCTGATTTTCGGGTTGGATGCGAGGATTTTGACGCCATAAGGAGTATCGTAGTCGATGTGTCTACTGGCCACAGACAGGATAGAGTGCATTAGGCCTCGGTGTTCCACCGCCATCTGAAGTAGCATATCCTTGAACGCGTTCTTGTGTTGCCCTTCAACCGTTAGCACACCACTTAGGTGGCTGATGTAGTGGTTGAGGAATATCATGTCCTCGGGCGTCTCGACTCCTTGAAATATTGGCTGAAGAGTAATATGTGGCAGACTGTGCCGCTTCTGTCGCTCTACACCGAATGTCAGAGGATGAGCGTACACCCAAATGCTTGTTATTAATACCTTCTTCGGCCTTCTCCTTCCCACTCTTCCAGATCGTCTTCTCGTGGTATCCCTCACATACGACAGCATTCTTCTCACAATTCAGGCCTGCATTGGTCAGATAGGGGAGAAGGGGGATTCTTGTGTAACCTTTACTTACAGCGCGGTTTCGCCTCGTCGCATTTCTTTTTCCTCTTGCGGCACGTAATGCATCCGGTCTTGGATCGTCCTTTCGCTACCTTATTCGTCGAAACCTGGGGTGTGAGGGGGTGTTTTCGGGGTCGTCCTCTCGGTCTTTTCATCTTCGTAAGTGGCGCCGCCGCAGCGTTAGGCTCCGGTATTGGCGTGCGTGGAGCTTCCTTGACCTCGTCCATCTGGAATCCTTCATCTTCGAGGGGCTCAAGCTTGGGAACCGTCAATACATCGTCCGAGTTCTTCTCCCACGACGCATCATGCTCAGCTTCCTCGCCCGTATCGGGACCGTCGCTGTAGCTGGTACTCCACGATTCTGCACATGACGACGTGGCGGAATGAATCATGGTCGGCACGGAGGATGCGGATACACCCACGGCTGAGATCTCGAGTTCGGTGCTGATAGGAGACAGCTGGCCGGTGTCCATTCGATTGGTCTGGATGGGATTCGCCCATATCGGCGATGTCGGCAGGACAGCAGAGTTACCTTCGGAGGCCATACTGTGACTGTCTGACCACGGCATGTCCCCATCGTCCGTTACGATGGTTAACTGGCGGCAGTCCATAGCTTGTGAGATGGTGGTATATCATTCCCACGTGTAATCTAAGCAGAAGACGGCTTCTGTCTTACGAGAGAACACTGAGGCCTGTTCTTCATATGCAAACGGGGTGAATTGCAACGAGAAGGATTTTCGACGAAAAATGAAAAAATAAAAAATCATAAAATTAAAAACAACCGGAGTGGCAATGTCCACCGAAGATCAGATCCTGTAGTATACGGTCATAGGCCCAACCTTGAAGGATAATCCTGCTGAAGGTATGGGGAAGTGTGTCAAAGCTGGTCGCAACTAGACGGCGGCAGTGATTGGCCTCGTCAAACGAGAGCCTTGCTGCAGACGTCGGCAAAAGGCAAACGGGCGGGCAATCGAAGACGACCCGGCCGTCTGATTGAGCTGCAGCGATGGATGGCACGTCTTTTAGAGAAGCGAGGAAACAGATGGAGGGGTCGGGCTTGGGCAGCGGAGGTGGAGTGTAGCTCTTATTTGGACCGTGTATGTGATACCGTGGGGCGGCTAGCGGAAAACGAAGATACGTGGGCGGGAGATGCACATCAGCGTACCGTAGTAGGTAGAGTAGGGGTAGGACTAATGGGGCAGGGTTGGATGGGCAGACGGCGAAGGCCCGAAGACGCAGAGAGCTTTCTCCACCCCCATTCCGGGTCCCTATACTGCTTTTGGAGGGGGAAGAAGAAGAACAAGAGAGAAAGAGAGGAAGAAGGGAGAACTACCTAGCTTTGTGGGTCGCCGAGGGCAAGAGAATACGGAATGTTGTACATGGAGCTGTACATAGAGGGCCTCAAGAAGTAAATAGTGTTATGTATATATATTGGTACATATGTGACGGGCAAATAGCATTGCGAGCTACCAACTCAGCAGACCGACAGACTTTCCCTCTTCATGTGTTGTGGGAGAGCTTGGGAAGGCCCTGTGGTGTAGTACAAGGACACAGCAGACCAGGGAATTCCACGGTGAAGAAAGATAGAAAGATACAGCGAGAGGCGCAGAAAGTGCCCGGTACTGCATAGTATTGCATAGTACCATAGTAGCAAAGTATGGGAGAACAAGATACAAAGATGGCTGCGATGAGTATGGCGATGCGAACGCAGACCAAACGGGGTCGGCCAGTGCTTGGCGCCTCTCAGATACCCCTGTCGAACATCGCCAGACCCCCGTCTACTGTTCCCACCACTATGTGGTCCTAGCATGCACATGCAGCACTAGCGGGACCCTGCGAGACCAGAGACCAGCAGGTACTTGGTGATACTTGGAGTGATGTGTTTGGTAGCTTGGAAGGCGTTCTCGCAAGGCACTCAATACGGAAAGGAGTTACCACGAGATGGTGTTTGTTGGACACTTTCGGTACTAATGTAAGTCTAGTCGTTCGTGGTACTATGTGCTGTAGATCCATCCAGCTTATATACAGCTTATATCGTTCGCCTCGAGGATCGATCGCAGCCTCGTAGATTTTTTGTATTATGGTATTATATCGCGGGGGCGACGACGTAGTAAGGGATCACTTAGAGGCCTGTGCACGCAGCCGGGCGAACAGGGCGAAGGGGCCTACCAAACAGACCAAACAGATCAAACAGTCTAGAGTACATGAAGAGTACACTAAAAGACGGACATTAGACTGCGTTTGTGTTCCATGCAACGTCTCTCCAGTTAGTTGATCTCCAGCTTTGTGCGGACCGGCCCCGAAAGAAGCCTATCTCACTAAACCCGCATACGCCCATGGATAAGTAGATGCTGTATGACGGAATGCAGGCCAAGAAGACACCTAGAAGGCTGCTCACGGTTCACCTAGAGGCCTTGTTCTTTTCTCTAGTGTAGTGCTACAGTCTACTGCTATAATTCAGTGCTATACATACCTGGACAAGTCCCGCAGAATATCTTTCGGATCGGAGATTTTTGTCCTCCAGCTTGCTACTCGCTACCACCTAATCTACTCAAGCCATAGAATGATTTGGTATTTGCAATTTGCAATTTGCAATTTGCAATGCCGCATTCAGCTGCTTTGCCGGTCTGGTGGTGTTTTCTGTATTTTTGGGAAAATCCATTTGCAATTGACAAAAAGTGGCTTGCTTGACTCGGATCACCGAAGATGGCTTCTAAATTGAGACGTTTGGCGTTCACATCAGTGCTCAATTGACTTATCAGCAAAACGCCCTCTGACCTTCTCCTCTTTTCCCCATCGACCAAGAGCATCAAAGTCTTACGACGACTATCGAATATTCCGTTGGGGGGCGATGAGTAACCCGATGCTAGCGGGAATAAGAGCGGCTATTAAGGGTCAGAAGCTTGGAAGTTCACAAACCCCTGCGACAGCCTAGCGATGGGAAACGGGTTCCGAGACGGATTGTGTCCTTCTCTGGATAATAAGCATGGCGTTCTGTAAAGAGTTGGGATCGGGGGAGAAGATTGGAAAAGATTGGGAAGGGAAACAACAGGTTGGGAAGATGGCAAGAATTTGATTCGACCGGGCTTCGCGGATGAACCGCCCGACCCTGGCTGTGGCGTCCTGTCTTGTCCTTCGCTGTCACTGTCATGCATTCACGAACTCTGGAGTTTATTTAGCAACTTGCATCTACATACGTCCTTCTCTGCATCCCCCATTCGACCGGACAAGAAGGGTAGGTACGGCATGGATACAAGAACGCCTGCGCAGAACGCCTTTTTTGTGCCAGTGTGCTATCAATACAGCCCAGGTGAGAATCATTCCCGGGTCGATCATCTTGAACCGACGACTAAGTCAGCCTCTGATAAGTCTGGTAAGTCTGGGGATGATGTTGTGTCACCCCAGATGACATTTGTGACTGGCTATTGATAGCAACTCGCATCTGACCCGACCCCCAAAGTGTCCAGGTTAGGATGTGCTCACAGACACCCCCCAGATAGATCCCGAGGGACACTCGGTCCGAGGCGAGAGCGCACGAAACGAGGAGGATTGAGCCTCAATGTCGAGGCTGGAGGATTCCGATACGTGAAGCTTGAATTTACGCACGAGACATTCGTCGATATGTATATATATGTATAGGTATGTATGTAGGTTTCGATGGATTTGAGAGCTGACGATTTGAATAGGGCTTTTTCCGAACTATTTAGTACGGGGCTGCAGCTGTGCTGGTGGTTCGTAACCCTAGAGAACCCCTAAAGAACCAATGAGGATGCTGAAATTTGCTTTTTTTTATGCCACCAGCGTCGCGACCGTGTCCTTTCCAGGGCATGTCGACAGAGAACCATTTCAACGTGGTAACTATACCATCAGTTCTTAAGGCTCATCCTTGTTCTTCTTCAGGGGTTCGAACCCCCTAAGCGGGGAGTAGGATTCAAATCGCAGATCTACCAATCGTTTTCGGTCTCGTTACAAATGATAAGTCTTTGAAAACACATGAATATGACAGATTGAAAGCTCGCTAAGATGAAGACCTTGTCGGCTTATTCTTCGAAATGACGAGTTCTAACCGATCCCCATATGGATGGTATGGATATTTTCTTTCGCGACAAATGGATATTTTACATGCCAAAACGCTACTAATTATCAGAATCGCTATCACCGTCACTAAGCTGATCTCAATTTTCAAATCCCTCATCAATAATTGTAGTAAGTTTCTATTATGTACAGTGTGTGGAGCGTAGATCCTACTGGTAGATAATGGTCGTTTTTGATTCGCTGACCAGGCTTATAGCTGATGCCGACGAGAGGGTAAGCCAATCAGCTTTGTGGTAGGTTTAATCAATCACTAATTAAGATATTATGGAATCCGAAAATCGTCCCATAACGTCGTCATAGGGTGAATGAAGGCTGTCCCAACCTATTCTACCAGTCTACCCTACGCTTCGGCATCTGTATTTCGCATGCGAGACTGATGTATCATCGTTTATGGGGTCCAAACGCTTCTCCACCTGGAGAGGCAGAAACTAGTTAGTCAAGATATCACAGTAACAGAAAAGGAGTCTCGGACGGCAGAGTACCAACGTACCCCAAGGACCAACCGTTGGTAACTCGGTATTGTATCTGCTATGTAGGCCGTACATATAGGTCTGACCCCCACGATCTTCATTAACTATTCCAGGCATGCTAAACGCCGTAATGGGGGAACATCGCCACCGATTCACATCGTTCATGGTTCCCCAGAAATCTTTGGTTGCGGTTATCCTCTTTTGGGCTCGGAAACTTGCCGGACCACGAAGCCTTCTCTCCGCTGCTTGGCTCAATCCCAGGAATATTCCAACGCGTGTGTAACAACATCTTGTGAGGCTTGAATTGTCAGGTTACATCACCTTCCAGGTAGCTTACCCACACTTGTCCGTCGTGTAGTATCCTCAATAACTTTGATGAGCGCGGGATCGCTAGTATGTATGGGCATCAACGCGCCTCAGATGACATGATACACGCGATGCAGCGCCGTGCTATACACAGATGCAAAGTTGCAGACATGTCGCCAGTGAGCTGTGGTCGCACAACACTAGAGCTTCACTACGAGGTCATCGTACATAGTCGCTAATCTTCGCCGCTGCACTGTGGCATCATATTCACGAGCTACGGCAGCATCACTGCCTAATACAATAACCAGATGCGCACCCACGCGGCAAACAGCACCTACAAAGAGGGGGGGGAAGAGTGAAGGAACACGGGGAGGATGAGTATTTCGGGCTAGACCGTTAATCATATATGGATGCACGGCTCAGACGAAGGTCGCATGCAGCTGCTAGAAAGCGCGTCTCCGGGCTGCCCCGAAGAAGATAACTTTGGATCCCGGGGTTGGATCTAGTCATAATTCGACAGCATCTTGGCGATCAAAACTTGTGATAGCCGAACGCGTGCGAGATGTTGCAGGTACATGTGAAACTCACCGAAACCCGATTACAGGGCCAACCAAGCAGGCAACTGGTAGAACAGGCAAACAGAGAGCACCTATAGGTACCTACCTAACCTAACTTCAATAGCAAACATCATCGAATCCTCCGCTGTCAGGCTCTGGCACGAAGACATTTTTCTGGTCGTATACGTTTGAATGCAGAACTCGCAAACGGCAGGGGTGAGGAGGTGCGAAAGTAACGTCGGCTACATAAATCGTACACTATGCGCAGATCACCGATCACCTACGCTACCTAGGACCTAGGTACATTGCCTATTTTGCCATAGGTGTATAAACCGGCGCAGGACTAATCCGAAACGTGGGATGGTGAAGATTTGAGGATAGGGGTCTGTTATGTCCGTTATAGTCGGAGATGTTTAAGCAGGTAAGATGGAGGTATGTGCGAGAGCTATGATATGTTTGCTGTTACAGTTGTTACAGTTTCCTTCAAGTTCATTCCATATTCCCTGCGGGTGTACGAAATATGCGAGGACCCATCGAGGTGCATTTTGCATTCGCATATCTTGCGCAAGCCGCTAATCAATCGGCCGTATAGCTCTATATTGGCTAGGGTCACCGGCGAATCCCTGTCCTCATACTAACTCCCATGCTAAACTCGACTGCACATAGTAATAACACCATAATCCGTCCTAGTTCTCTATGAGGCTAACGTACGGAGCGCCTAATCCCAAGCTATCTGGGTATGTATTCCAAGCTATAAACAGTACTCCGTGGTACATCGGCACAAAGCCCCTCCCCTATTTGTCCTTCTTTCGTTTCACAGTCATCCACGATGCTGGCCAGCAGACCACGAGATCCGAAAGGTGAGCGCCAAGCCGCGCCTATTTCTTACACAACTCGAGTTGGGTCAAATTTAGTTACCGCGAAACAGGTTGACTAGATAGACCTCACCATTAGGTCGGGCCTACATGGCTTTCTCCTCATCACTGTGAGGGGTGGGCATGTTTAGTCTGTTTAGACCTTTATAAATGCCTTGGTAATGAAATGCTTAAGAAGACTCCGCGGTGGGTTAGTTAGCACCACTTTGACCAACTTGATGCCATTCGGATCCACAGAATCAGGATTTCTGGATGGACAGAAAACAGATGGAGCAGATGGAGCAGATGGCTCCTCTGGCTAGGCCCTCTTGGCATCAAGATTGATTGCTTCCTTTCCTTGTAGTCTCACGCACGCCGCTCAAAAAAAGCCTGAAATACACGGCTCGAAATGTTGATCATTCACCTTTCTGAATTCTCCTTAGATAACCGACCATCTTACTACTACAAATAGAATTCACGCCTCATAAGATCGGCATCTAGGATGTGGGATGCCGCAAAGAAGTCGGATTCTTCTGCCTACATTCCATAGCGGCGGGTCGATCATCGCACATCATCGTGGTAATCCACGGCTGTTGGAAATGGCCAAAACCGCCGCACAATGCCATCCAAAACTACCGGTCGAACGGTCGCGCTGGAAGATGACAACCATCAGCTACCTCGTGCCGTCCCGGATTATCTCGCTAGGTTAAATCATGCGCCAGCGGCTCGAGGCTAAGTTGAGACTAATAAGCTTACAATCACGAACTAGCCCCAACGATCATCACCATGTCTCCTCGCGGAATGAACTACAAAACTTGATCGTATTTAAAACCTGGGGAGCATTTACAAAGGCTCGTTTGATCGACGCTCACGTTCACTTTCCTTACCGAGACGACCCTAGAAGGTTGAGAGGAGATCTATGCGAGGAGACGAATATGTGGTTAGAACGTTCCTAGAGAAATCCTCAGTGGATATAGCACCACCTCACTGCCCAATTAGTATTTGGAACGAGATTTGGATCCTCAACGATTTTCGGCGTTAGCTTCACTTTCCCGAACCATCTACCAGCAGCAAAGTCTTGTTATTCCTAAAGGTTGGTCTTCCAATGACTTCGAGACTCAACAGTTTCTGTAGTGTTATCATTGCTTGAATATTCGCCTTTGAGTCGACCGCAATAACCCCGGGTCGCGAAGACCTTCCGTTTTACTCACAGAGAACTACTACGGTGACACATTAGCGAAACGGAGTTCGGCATAGTCCTTCGGCGAGCATACTTAACTAATACTTGCCAGCCAGATGGTTTATACTACCTAGAACCAACGCTTATCATAGTCGTATTACTTAGCTACTCGAGCTCCTCGAAATGCCAATGCGAGCTAGGAATCATACATGCGGACATGGTCGTAGCAGAGCACTCGCCGAAACGTACGAGCCCTCCGGGTCGGCGACTTAGCTCAGCGGCACCTAGATATCCCGTTCGGACAACTCCACTGCAGGCGCTACCGCAAGACTTGCATCTTGGCTGGTCCGATTCCTGCTACCCCTCAGATATCCAAGGCTGGAGATTGCTAGACTGGGCGATTATTCGGTGCCCAAAATCTTCTCCATCTTGATAGTGAGATGCGACTTTAGCCTTCGCAGACACTTCCGAGTAAGTTCATACGATTATGACGGCATGACTTACTCGCGAAGACTCGCTCTCGCTCTATCTCTCCACCTCTCACTCTCTCCGTGCGTTAGCTTTGTTGCCCGTCGCGAGTCTTTCCTAGGTGGATGGCTGGTCACATGTCTATTCGACCGAGCTACACCGCTTGACGGGATCGTGATCGTAACCAGCTACTAAGATAGAGACACATCACCGACAAGTCTGGTTTTTGATGCCCATCGTCGGTTTAGTTAATTTATAACACTGCCCAAACGCAGCCAGCCCCTCGCCCGCATCTAAGGGGGGGGTGAGCGAGATAAGTGCCTACCCGAGAACCCGTCACGGGCACGTTCGACTATTTCAACCAAGGAAAGCTTCTAGCCTGCAACGTGGTCGAACGGGACTGGCGTCGTCCTAATGCCAGGAACGTTTGGTCTCAATATTCGCTCTAGCTTCCAGTGAGATTGGTATCGGGGGGAGCGAATAGGGTCCTTTAGCAGCGGGAAGATAGCCGAAAAATGTGTAACCTCCCCTGTCCCATCCCCGTGCTCCCTACCCCGTTGGCCGGAATCAGGCCTGCAACTCATGGTATATCCGCGCCTGGAGAGATTGTGCTACGCGAAGGGCTGATAGTTACATACATTCCTGTCCAAACAAACGACGGCCTCCCCGCGTGTAACCGTGTGGAAGCGGTTCGAATCTCCATTGGGTGGCCGTTGGGCTTCGGTGCAATGGTAGCCTTGCTTATCCGACTGGTCGATCTCGAGACTTGGGGACTTATCTCATTTATAGGGTGCCCGTCAAATGGGAATCACTGGACGCACCATGCTTCGTGAACGAGAGGGGGGGGAGGCGCGGGGAGGGGACGTCCGATTTGTGGATATCATGTGAGTTGGTTCCGCCGGATTGGGCTATGGTGACCCAATCACGCATCTGTTCTAGCTCGTGATGAGGCTGGAGCTGTGTGTGTATGCTGCAGTATTCGGCAGTCAAGGAGGGGCTTTTACGATACGTTCTATCTCAGCTATACTAAGCAACCCCCCTGGCGAGCCATACAGAGCCTTGCCGCAAATAGATGCCAATACTAGGACTTGATATAACTTTCTAAGTATGTTACTTCGGTTTATCTACTAGCGATAGGTCATTATCAATATGCCTCGCAGGCTTGGCCCGGGAAAATAAACAGCCTTCGGTTCTAGATCAAGAAGTAGAGTAAAGTAGAGTAGCATGAAGCACAATTGCGATCGAAGATTCAAAGAAAGTGAAACATTCCGGTGTGGACTTGATGTAGCTTCGGTATAAAGATGTCGTTTTTTGATTCTTATATGTCATCACAGGTATCTTTTAGTATATCGGAAAGTGAACAAGATTGTGTTATACAATCCCCCACGAAATTATAGAGCCTTACATCTGGAGCTCACACTCCATGGACGGCGATCTTGACGCAAGGCCCTAATAGCTCACGCCATGGCGGGACACAAAGTCGTAAAGAAGAGTCGATCGTTTCCGCTTTTTTCTTCCAGATGTGCGCCGGGGTCAGAGTTGGAGATGCCTCGCGGCATGCCAGCGTTGCATCCCCGGGCGGTTCATGCATAAGTACCCAGGTTTGCATGTGTCAAAGCTGGAAATTGCAGCGGTGGTGGGAAGCAAAAGGATGGGATGGGAAAAAAAGGTCAAGCAGGCCGCCGAGAAGGTCGCCTGTATAACAATAAGCTCGCTGTACCCCCACCGGCTAATGACCTAGAGACGAGATCGAGATGGGAAATGCGTGCAGGTGATGACGACGCTGACAGCATGCCAGCCCGCAAGCACTCGGTGGGCTTTGAGGACCGTGTTGCCTGCCTGCCGCTTCGCGCTGCCCACAACCCAGGTTTCCCGGTGAGCGTTGACTGCAACTTAGAGTTGAGGAGTCTAGCCATTATCACTGTTGTATTCCAGGCTATCACAGTCGTCACGAGAATCGGATTATCGTTGAGCGCCGTTATTCACTCTCTGAGGCGCAACGACTGCCAAGAAAGATCTATTAAGCATAAATGAACGTCACTATTCAGGCGGACGGGCAGCGTTCGGCATCCCTCGGCATCTCGATAACCTGTGTCAATCTGATTACATGATATGTTAACGTATCGAGGAGTAGCAGAGCATTTGTCCTAGTGGCTGTTCTGCTATGCACTGGAGGTGGCTTCTTCATGATTGATAGCCCACCGTGACATGTCAAAATTGGTGACATCCCCTTTAATTGGCTTAGGTCTAACGAGCCCTCTCTAAATACGGCTCGCTTGATCGGGTGGGCCATACGCAGTATGCACAGAATGGTACTTTCAGCTAATCAGAACTTACCTGTTTAGGTGCGTAAGTAGCATCTGTGGGTGCTGGCGGGCTATTGCATCAAGTGAATATAATGGAGCTATAGAACGTATGACATGTATAACATCTACCCATCTTTGCGAATAGTAAAAGCCAAAAAATAGTATTTTAGCGGGTATTTTAACTAGAAGAGTATAGTTGAGGGGGTAGTGATTCTAAAGGTCTTCAACAAATAAGCATTTATTCTACCTACTTGGCGCTAACCTGTCTAGAAGCTACCTTGGACAAGGTTGAGGTATAGTCTCCTTTCCAGGGTTAGGAACACCCATGTCTCGATTGCGCACAATTCGTTTTTTTCACACGATAGCTCTTCAGGCACATAACGATAATGGAAACAATGCCTACCTAAATACTAAAATAGATAGAAGTTATCTCGAGATTCTATGTAAGCATACCTATAATAGTGAAGTTCGCTGCTTGAATAGAGAACCATGGATTATCAAAACCATCAGTTTGTATTATATTAGAGCTTGTCACGTCTCATACCCCTAGGGAGGTTGCGAAGAGGAACCCATGCCCGTTTGCTCAGACATTAAACAGAACAACAACATCATCATCATCATCATCATCATCATCATTATAGGTAAATATAGTAGAGTTAATATTCCTTTGGCACAAAAGATCTCTCAGATAGATTCTCTCTACCGTAGGTTTGACTAGGTATAAACTGTAAGCTCGGGGTTATTTGGTTCATTTTGAGCCTCGGACAGAATCTTGTACTACTAGGTACTGATCAGAGAAGGCATCTTCCCATGAACCTATATGTATACTACCGTATATGTACTTTATATGTGGCTCTAAGTGTTCACGAAGCGCTCACATTTCGAGACGAACTTTCCATGTTAGGATAATCTGATTATTATTACTATTTTACCCCGTGTTTATACAGTTCTAGCCTCTAAGTATGTATATCTCGAGCAATTACTAGTTAAGCCCAAGTCCTTGCCCAAAATTCGGAGCATACCTCGACCTGACACTACGCAGCCTCCTCTTAGAAGACGTCTCATTGAAGCCCGTATATTCGCCAACACTCGGTGGCAGATCCTGGACAGTGGTGCCCCACGTACTTTCATTCCTGCCTAGAGTAAGAACAAGTTCCTTGCCTTCAGTGAAAAAGCTGTGATCAACCCAATTCTTCGTGTATGGCTCGCCGTTGAGCGTTGCGCTCTGGATGTAGATGGCTTGATATGTGGGGTCAAAATTGACGTTGCGAATAGTAGCAGTCTTTCCAGTCTGCGGGTTGGTGATATTAATACCCTCGAAGAAAGGGGGTATGATTAGGTAGACGTCCTGACCGGGGTTCGGGAATAGGCCCATCATTGAAAATGCGACGAAGGATCCCATAGCACCGCTGTCGTCATTTCCTGGAAGACCATCAGGGGTCGTGTCGAAGTACCGGGGAATGTAGAAGTGTGCTCGCTTTGCCGAGAGAGCTGGTCGGCCCGCGTAGTGGTATTGGAATACCGTAAGGAACGCGGGCTCATTTCCGATGTACGTGATGTTGTTGTCGTGTAAGAAGTCAAGCCTGCTTACAAATTGATCAGGACCGCCGTAGAGCGTAATCAAGTCTCCTTGGTTGTGTGGCACGAAGAAGCCGTACTCCCAGACACTCGATTCAAACGTCTCATGAGCCGTGTTTTGCTGTTTACGATATCAGTGATACTCGCGTGGTAAGAATGCTAGATGGTTTGAATAGACTTACCAAACTACAGACGGTACCGGCATTATCAATATTACTACACCACAGAGGGTCTTGGTAGCCCCAAGTCGCGTTGAGGTACTTTGGTTGGAAGAATCCGGTATACCCGGTATCCACTCCACTGGCAAAAAGTGACTTTTGGTCCTTTTTATATAAACTTCTCCAGTTATCGCTTGATTGAAGGTATTTCTCTGTGTCGGCGCTGTTGCCTCGTGCTGCGCTGAACAGGCTTATCACGTAATCGTTATAGCTATACTCTAGAGTACGCGAGATACTCCGAGTCATGGTTCCGAAGCCGACGTGGTCAAAATCTTGGACGGGGATGTAGCCCAGAGCCTTCCAACTATCTAGACCGCCACGCCCCTGACTCGACCAGTCGAAGGGTTCTACTTCAGCGTCTTTTACGACGGCTTCGTAGCCTACGTCCCAGTCGATACCATCTGTGATACCTTTCAAAAATCCATCTGCTAGGACTATATCGGCATTCGAACCACCCTGCTAATGATTAGTACAATCGAGTTGCAAATAGATAAAGTCCATACCTGTGTATAGCCTCTACTAAAGGTCATGCGACAATCAGGGAGCCATCCTTCGTACTTGTACGTGTCTATCAAAGAGCGTATCATTTCTGCTACGGCACTAGGATCTGTCAAGATTAGGAACGGGATTTGGCTTCGGAAACTGTCCCATAGGCTGCGATTTCTGTCAGCGGACACATTCTCTTTCGGCATTGATGAACACTTACCAATAAAAGGAGTCAAAATATGGTTCGCCGTTGTCGAAAAGGGGGTTCTCTCCAGTATAGTTCTGAGGGTTCATCATTGTCCTAGAATCCCAGGTCAGCACCGCTGTCGCCAGTGAAGTAAGGCTATATAGTGATGAAGACCACAAACCTGTAGATGCCGGAATAGAAGTTCTTAACGTAATCATCATCTACGCCGCCTTGAGAGATGGTTATCGGACTGAGCTTCTCCCTCCAGGCGTCCGTCGCTGCCTTTTCAATGCCATCGAAGTCGTAATCCGGGATCTCGGATTCAGCATTGGCACATGCTTGCTCAGTGCTGATGAAGCTCAAGCCCACTCGAGCAAGGACCGGATCCGCCGTTTCAAATCGAATGAAGGCTCCTCCGGGAAGAGGATATCCATTGATTGACCTTGAAATAGTCAAGTTCTTGACATCCGTGCTAGCCCTACTATTCACGAAGATGCCAGTGTCATGGATCTTAGGACCTGAGAAGTCCGTGCAGAAATTCAATACGCTATTATTCGAAGTTAGTAAGTACTCCTGCACATGTTTGTGACTTGACATGAAGATTTCTGGCTTAGAAGCCTAGAATGTGTGAAGGAATTAAAATGACGGCTCTAAATAAGACTTACTATTTTCCTTGCGAGAAACTCGACTGGAAGCGGCCACTACCTGTGATTCTCCCAGTTGTGGGATCAATGGTAACAGTGGCGTTATCTTGGCGCGAGTCCGAGAGATCTGTCAGGTCCTGCAAAATGAGAGGATAGGAGCCATTACCCCCCGTCCCCGAGAAGGTGAAGCGGAACAATGCGGCGTGCATGGTTGTCGTCATCGCAGCATTAACTCCGGAGTTTAATGTGACCTCGAAATATCCTGGGCGCGCCACAACGCTGCTGTCCGTGAACGCCCCATGATCGGCAGACCTGGTCTTCTTGGGGAACTCGCATTGGTCAATATCATCATTTGGGCAGCTCACGTACGGGAAGAGCGGGAAATTGCCTAGAGACGGTGATCCTCCCGTCCCCGAGTCGTGCATCGCGCTGAAGCCAGAAATGGGACTGCCGTCGAGAGTGAAGCCACCTTGGTTGCTCCCGCTGGTAGTGTCGGCAACGGCTTTCGCCATGCCGTAAGGGAGCGATGCACCCGGAAACACGTTACCTCCATTGCTGCTTCCGATCAGTTGATCGACGTAAGTGAGAGGATCAAAGTCGGCGGCAGCAACATTCCCAAATGTTGACGCGGCGAGGGCCAAAGCGGCAGAGCTCAGGCGCGAGTTGAACGAATGCATCGCGACCAGATCAACTCCCCGGTGTAGGTGAAGATAGGAAGAAAGGCAAAATGAGCGAATGTGAATTATATGCCCTGTATCATAGCATCTAGGAGTGGTTAATCAATACATACATTCCTCGACGGCGTCGCTGGAGAAACAGACAAAGCTAAGGGAGAAGCTTGGAAAGATTTCTGACCAGTGGGATAAGATAAATTACGACGGTTCGTCTCCAAATAGCAAGAACAAGAGACAATGTCTTAGTCTCGCCGGGTGGTCGTGACCAACTCGCGTGCTCGATATGAAAGAGGAACCTTCCATTCCTGGCGATGCGGTGTGCAGTGTGCAGTGTGCTGAGCTATGGGCATCTTCGGCCTGCTAGGTATGCCACCACTTGCATGATGCAGGTAGGGACTAGGTAGGTAGGTATACCTAGAAGAGAGCTGCAGCGCAGCGGAACCTAGATCTCGCCGGTGACCAGAGCAGGTGTCCATATCAGGGCAACCAGAGCTATCCAGGGTCATTATCAGTCTCCCACCGTTACATCGAGTAATCTCGTTGAATTGCGCGGCGCGTATTTTCATCGTCATATCGGAAAACGCGGGGTATCCAATCCTACGATCGCTAGCAGAAGCAAGGAACGCGCTATAGCTATCCATGCTCGCTCGTGCTCGACGCCAGGGGTTTTGCAGCTTCGATAGCACGATTGAAAACAAACAGACAAGGTCGATAAGCATAATTCCCTAGCCGGGCCGATCATAACCAAAGATCGAAAAGCGCAGGTAGAGTTGTTCGGTACAAACAGGCCGTGACCTTGAGGTCTGTGTAGTCTGGGAGTCTGGTAGTGTAGATAGAGGGCGGGGGGAACTGTTCCTGTTCCTGCAGTTCGAAGATGTCGACGGCGCTATGTAGAATGAGGAAGGTTCTCGTATGGAGATATGTCGTACTACGTAGTAGCAAAGTATCAGTAATTAAACTCATGTCCACCATACAGCCTGCCCCCTTTTTTATTCTAGCTGTTTCGTTACATTTTTCTCTTTCTTCCTTTTTTTCAAGCTTTGAACTTTGAGCTAGAATGGCTTGGCTTCCCTTGATAATGCCGGAAGAGACGCAAGGATTCGCGAGGGACATCCATTCGAGTTAGCGACATTTATTCGATTCGTTCAGCGCGTTCAGGGGTTAAATATTGGTTGCACTTATGACGATCAAGGCTTGCTAAGCAAATGAATGGACGCTATTGATAACGAATGCCCCACTGAAACATCCCGCATCGCAGCCCTAGACCTGCTGTGTGCCGTCTTGGCTTCCCGTCACGTCGCCAATCGGCAGCTTTAAGTCCCCTGAAGTCCACCAATAAATTCCCCTAAAATTACCCAACTTGGTTATCTATTGTTCAACGATAAAAACGACGTATTCTCAGAACAGGGCTCTGGTGTTGCTAGAGGCGAAGGGATACATTTGACGTTTATATATTGTCCTTTATCAAGTGACATATCCAATGGTGAATACATAAGTTCTGACCGAAAAACGGATATACCCGAGAATTGGGAGAACAATAGTCTGCCTCTAAGTATTAGCGATTAAATAATTGTGTGAGGGGTGGTATTGTTTGTACCTACCAATGACCAGCATTCTTCTATAACCATCCTCTCATTCTCCTGACATATCCCTTTACTTTAATTCATTCTGGTCTCGCAGGCATATGCTTTAGTTGCCTGCAATCAAGATCTCGCAATGCCTCCAAGGTTTTCGGCGACACGCGGCGATTGTGATTACGTAATCGCATTCCCTCTCCGCCGGTGAATGGCCTCCACAACCAAGACTTCATATCCACGTATACTGGGCAATGAAGCGATGGTATTGCCATATGAGAGATAAGTGCAGATGAACTCGCCTTATAATGTCGCAAATTCTACTGGTTTGATTGTTGGCTTGATGGAAAATCCGGTCGATTCCAGTCAAATGTATCGAGCAGATCGAAGTTGAAGTCTATCTGTGTCGAGAAATCCCACTCAAACACCGGAGGCTCGTATACGCTCGACGCCGCGTTCAAAGTTTGATCGAGAACACGTTGTATGACCGATTTCGCGTCGTTGCAGAGGTCTCCGTTTGGTCCCGACCCAGACGGACTTACCCACTCCAAAAACGCGACTAGGAGTGTCAGTTTCTGGATGATGTTGGAGCGGGTGATTCTTGGATCGGCATGTGGCCTAATATGGAGTGTGGGTTTTAACAACTCTAGGCAGAGAATCCCGCCGGCGGGGACGGCATAGGCCATGACCTAGACAAATAATCAGCCACGCAAGATTCGAGTCAGTTCACCATTTCTCTTACCAGCCATTCGCAGTCGTTCCTAAAAGCCGCGAACTTGTCTAGCTCTAGATAGTCTGTTATTTATCAGCACACCGTGGCTACATCAACAGGTACCTGGGAGTCGTAAAAATCAGGATAGCTGGTAACGTACTAGGAAGAAGTTAGTCAGTCGAACATATAGATTTGAGACAGGTAGCTTGCAATCCATACCAAGGTAGAGTCAGGATAACCAGGTCATAGCTGACTCTCAGCAAATCTCCTTTATCCTCGTGGCCGTTCCGTAGCAAGAGCCGCTCGATAAAGAACATATTCTGCAGGTGTTCTAGTTGGATAAACGTTCTTGAAGCCATCGTATCAATAGGAACATTCGGGTCTACGATATCCAGAGGATTGAAGTGTATGCAGGCGGGAAAGTCAGCTACTGCCTGCAACAGACGAGCTCGGAGCGTACTATAACCTTTGATTAGAGAATGCGATAAACCGTACTGTCAACTATTCACCCACAGAAGCGTCTCGATGGAGGCAACTTGATCATTCGCAAGCGCGATCTCAAATAACTCTTCCCGAAGACGCGCTAAGATCGCGCGAGCCCTTATACGGGTAGCATGATATATTTTCCCGTCAGTGTTCCACCCCCTCTCGTCTAGGCGTCCAACCGCCTTCATGAAAATGTCGTGATCCGAAAATAATTCCTCGTCGCTGATATCGAGGGGTAAAGGAGTAGACGAGTATCGGGAGGCGATGAGCGGGGGTCGTCCGGTGAAAGAAACGATGACCATGGCCACAATATACTTGTGATGGAACAGTGTCCTCTTGATCTGACATGTAATATTTACCGGATGCCTATCGGTTGCTGTTAAGGCATGGTATCCCAGAAAGGTACAGAGGGACACACTCTCTGCGTGAGATCTCCATACGAGCACATCTGCGGGAAATCATATTAACATCGGGAATCCATCGCGAATTCAACGGAAAAAAAGTATGTTGTTCGCATACTCTGTCAGCCGAGAGAGGTGGTTGGTGTAAATCACTTACTCGCATCGCCAACGATCATGGAATCCACAACCACGCACCTATGGCTAAGGTAGAGCATCAGAGTATTTCCGGTGGTGAACTCCTTGCAAAGTTCAAAGCAGAGGCGGATGTTATCCCTGGATATCCGAAATGTCTTGTCATACTCGGCAGAACGTTTCCCTTTCCACAGCGCAGTAATATCCGACGCAGGAACAAACTCCCAGAAGACTGAGAGTATTCCTATCAATTCCCAGCGAGTATTCTTCCCCGTGAATTGGCTAAGCCATTTCTCCGGGTCTGATTCATCGTCGCAGAACGGTTTTAGGGTGTTCTCGCAGAGAGTCCGAGCTAGCTCTTCCAATTGAGCTGTTGTGCGGTTCTCCGGGGTGAAAATGTGGCCGAATGTGTCATAGAACGCCTTGACTCCTCGCAACGCAACTGGGCGAACCCAACCATCGTTCGAAAGCTTGAACCGGAGTGTGTTGCCGCGATCGGTATCCGGGATGCTGCGGAGAATTGTGAGACACATGTCACGAATCGGAGGAGTTATCACATCTTGGGATCTCCCAGCTGCGGCATCGCGTGTCATAAATTCACAACGCGGGGAGGCGCTTTCAGGCGTCTCGAGGAGCGACAGACTATTCTCGGTATCGGCATAGATATTGCAGTAGCTAGTCGGACCGAGATAGCCAGGTCGAGTGAGACCCGGGGCCTGGATGTTGGGTGTCACCTCCGGAGTCCCTTGGGCAGGCTGAGGGAGCCTTCGGGATGCCAAGCGAGGTGTACATGGCACAGTTGGCAACGGAGATGGTCTCTTAGGTCTAGAAGCCCTCGGATCGGATATCGTGTAAACGCAGTCCGCATCTTGTTTTCTTTTCTTGCATCGGTCACAGACAGGATGGGTATGGTCGCAAGCTAACTTACGCTTGCGACAAGGCTTTTTTCAGGTGATTAATTATTAATCAATAAGATGCAGATAGCGCTACTTACATCGCAGGCTTGAGGCCGACCGTTACGGCGAAGAAGCAAGGATCGGTTGCTGTTTTCGAACATCGAAAGGGCGCACTTACGCAGCGAAAGGATCCGCGTGGTCACGCTGAAGTCAAGGGTTTCCGAGGCCGCAAGCCGAATAAAGTTCGACTCCGACAGAAACCTGGAATGAAGTCGACGACGGGGTAAGGTGTTGGTGTTGTTCAACGACAAAGCTAGCTCGGCTTCGGCTTCGGCTTAGTACCTAAGAAAGAAATAATACTCGAAAGTCCCCACAAGAATGACGACGCGTGACTCCGATTCGTCCATCTCCATCCCCGTCGCGGACTTATTGCCTGTAATTCTAGGCTGCCCAGCGGAGTTCCAATCCGAAGCCGAAATATCACACCAAGTCTTGGGGCTGAACGCATGCTTCAAGGCTATGCTGCATCGGACATGGAAGCGTAAGGCAGGGTATATGTCATTATATGTAGGTATATAGATGACTCATAATTAAGGCCAATATGTTACTCACGCCGAAGAGATCATAATGATTCATATAGCCCATTAAGAATTTTAATTTGAACTTCTATAAGTACATTACAAATCTCAATCATATCTGTCTCTGCCAGGCCAATTAAAGTAACACCGCCTAATACGAAATATCATCTATTGAATCTGTATTGCTGCTACGACAACAGCCAACCATCTTAGAATCAGACTATATCGCAACGTCACATCAATCAGCCTCGTCTTACCCTACCATGGATCAACGACGCTCGTCCACCGGCTCAGAGAAAACTCTAGTTGATACTTTGAGTCATCCCGCTCGTGTTTCCGAAGGTAAGAATCCAAATACCCTCTAACACAACCCTATTCGTTGCTTTCCATCGCTAACATAATATTATCCACAGACAAAAAGCCATCCTCCGACGCACGCTCGACCCGAAGCCAAGGTAGCACCAGCTCGATCCCAAGCATAATGGACAAGGCCGCCAAGAAGGTCAAGTCGAAGCTGGGAGGAAAGAGCTCGGCCTCGGAGCCCAAGCCTAAGCCTCAGAAACCGGCCGGCGACTCGTATCCGGATACAGCATACATGTGGCGAGCACTTGCAGGTAAGGCTCTTTCGACTTCAGGGGTAGGACAGGAGAGGTGGAGATGACTAATGATATAACAGAGACTAAGATGTGAACACAATTGCTGTTGGCATCTGCCGGATGGAAAGACAATTTGCGACTTGACTTCGATTAGTCGTCTGGTATGATACTGATGCGGGTCAATTGCCGGATGGAATTCGTTGTCGGCTTGACTTTCGTCATGATACCCCTATTATACCAGACGACTGAGATAATGCTTTGACGACATGAACGGGTTTGGATATTTGATTTTATACATAAAAATAGGGAATGTTTGGAGAATGCTGTTACAATCGGTCTGGGGACAACCAATTGCGCCATGAAGCTAAAAGCTTCCCAATGACCAACTGGTCATTGTTCCCCAATTCTGTATTATATGTGTTACCCCGCAGCTGGACCGTAACAAATGCAACGCTAGACACACCCGCAAGCCTAGGTGTTGGAAAGGAGATGGGATGGGTCTTCTAGAATCGCGGTCACAATGGGACGAAACAAATTGGACATTTACGAGGAAGTCAGGACAGGGAGGATATATGTCTTTTATGATACCACCAAGCTCGAGTCATTGGACTTAGGTTAATGAAGGTTCTGAGTGGTAGTTCGCTTTGCCATACGTTGTTATTAGTTTTTCTTGGCATTTAACAATAGTTTATACAAATATTGTAATGAATCGAGTCAAACTCTAAGCAATTGATGAAGGTACACAATTTCTTCGTGGTAGCCACGGTGACTGAGTAATATGTTGTTGTTACTCTAGAGCTTGTTCCTCTAGAGCTTGTTCCAAGTATTTTGGTTTATGAATTGATTGAACTGAGTTGCAAGTATTGTAGCTTGTTCTTACCTCAATGATATATTAATGAAGAATTGTAGTATCCTTTTTATATAACTTCACTTGAAATAAATCTCTGCTTTTAACAGAACAGTCGACTCAACCAATCTAAGGCTCCTTAAGCAACTATATGGGTTTATTGTACATGTATTATAGTTAAGACGCATATATACCTACCTAATACATTGAATCCATATATCCGTATAAGGAGTTACAAATCAATTGAATCGACTGCTCGTTCGTATGATATCATGTAATGGTTTAACCTAAGTTCTTACTCACTCATAGAAATGTGTTATCCGATCTAAATCATACAGTGTCATATATTCATTCCACTTACCTAAAAGAGCAAACCTGCTGTTGTCACGTCGCGTTGATTGGAGGCTTCAGATTGAGGAGATAGTAAAAGGTACTTCGGTACCTTTCAGATGCCAAACCCTAATCGCATTTATAGCCGGCAGGATTTGTGTTACCGATAGTTCGGACCCCGCATATCTCAGCGCTGTTGATGACGGAAGGGGCGGACGGGAAGCCCGCGGAGATTATTTATGTAGAGGGACTCCAGTTTCAGAAGTGGCCGATTGCGAAAAAACCTTCCTGCTGTTAGTGGCATGCCGGCGGGCGCCGTCCGGGCTGTGAGTTGTGGGAACCGAGTGACCCGAGTGACTTTCCTGATTTCGGCCATGTTGTACGTAGTAAGTTGCAAATATCTTAAAAACCCACATACACTAGTATCATGGGTATCATGGGTATCATGGACCGCGGAGGTGGCTATTTTTTCGCTTCAATTGGTGCAGAATAACAGTGGCCGCCAATATAGTCGATTCGATTCTATCTCGTAACCGGGAAAGTGGAGTTCTGATGAGTTGGTAATCGCCCATACTCCATAGGGGGCTTCAATAATACCCTAACCCCTGATGGAGAGAATAGTCGAGGCCAGCGCTGGCCGAAAACAACCGAAAATATTACCATAATATTACTTGATGAATATTCGGTAGCCAGCGACAATGGCGACAAGGGCGACAAAACCCATGGGGTTATTCTCGAAATGGATTCAATCATATTCGAACGGATTGGTGTATTGCCCGATAGAGTGCTGAAATGAAGCCATTCGTGATGGGTGACCAATTCGGTGTGTTTGACTCGGGGCTTACTCGAATTTATCGAGAAACGATTGCTCGATCAAAATCCGATTGCAAAATTTATGGTTAATCTTTAACCTTAGACCAGATCGACAACGTCCATTCAGCTGGGGCTGCCGACGTAACACATTCGTCAATGCCCAGAGATTTGATGATAAGTCGACTTTTTTGAGAGATGATCTTCCATTTTTCTGCACTTCCCTTTTGCTTTTTTTCGTGGATAAGCATCGGAATAGGAAGTTAGTTATTTATAGGAGAGGTCAACAGAATGTGAAAGTTATGTGTCACTTTTGCAGATCGCATTGCAGCTGATTAAATCCGTTTTTATCAATGCCCGCGGCCGGTGAGGTCCGATATCGATATCAGCGCTATCTCAACGCTATCCACTAGTATCAGCACGATGGACAGTTAAACGATGACCGAATTAGGTTTGGCTTCCCCTGACATAAACTAATGCAAGTCATAAACAGCCATAACCTCTTCTAGATGTCCTAGGGTAAACTTGTACATAGTAGAGAAGTCCATGAACCAACCAGAGGCCAATGATAACAACCATTGTCCAATCTTTTCTTCCAATTTTTCTGTCGTTTACTCCGTCTACCCTCTCACATCTCGTCGCAGACACCCACTTTTAACCACTTCCCGTCTTTTCTCTTATCTTCAATTCTCATACCCGTGATGTTCTCGACCTATCTCCCTAACCCCCTAACCGGCTATGCCACTCTAAATCAGGGACAAGCTCGCATAGCCGTAGCCGTAAGGCAATCCAAACATTTCCTTTCCCTTCCTCCTTCTGGGGAAACCTCTACGATAATGCACCACCCCACAGACGTTTCTCCCTGTCACACACCGCCCGCCAACCGCACGAACCACCAGCCCCAGAGCTAAGGATCAGTAAGTCAAGTTGAGACGGTGGTCGATGGTCGTAGCGGTTATTTGGCTTGTTCGTTGCGGTAGCGGCAGTAATAGTAATAGTAGCGGTATCGCAGCTCTGCTTACCCGGATCTAGTGTTAATTAAGTAGAACCCGAGAGAGATCAAACAAATTACGAATTAAGCGTGACTGAGGTTTCGCTTACTCGATCGTCTCCATCTACCCTTTTTTTTTATTTCTTCCCGTGTTCTGATCCTCTCGTCTTTCGTCTTTGTCTTGTCTTCTCATCATATACTCATCCTACCGCACCTAGTATCTCCTCCGCCAGTAGGTTTCCTCCTCTCCGCTTATCTCTATCTCGACCTTCATTTCAGCCGAATCCTGATTGCATATCACTATCGACTTGTGATACATACCCTCATTTCTTTGCTTACTAGCCACCGCCTCTTATCTTTCTTTCTCTTTATTGTCTTATCGTCCACCCACCCATTTCACTTATACGATCCCGCGATAAGCAAGACCTCCTTTGTCTAGCAGCCCACGCGCTTCTATTTCTAGTACATTGCTTTGTCTCGTGGCATTAGTAGTAAAACGTCGGCCATAATGACCGTAACATCTAGACCCAATGCCGGACCTCTGACCGTCCTCGTGTCGACGAGGGCCGTGCTCACTCTCCCGGACGATAGCCTCACTCTAAGCCCCGCTACCATATCTATCTCGCCTGTCACTGGCAAGATAGTAGCAATCGTGCCTGAGGTCTTGCCTCAAGCGTCGTTCCCCCCATCAACCACGTACATTAACTATGGGTCCAAACTCTTAATCCCGGGGCTTGTAGATGCTCACGTGCACCTAAACGAACCCGGCCGGACGGAATGGGAGGGGTTTAACACCGGCACCAGAGCGGCCGCTTCCGGCGGCGTGACTACCGTTATTGACATGCCGCTCAACGCCATCCCGCCCACCACGACACTGGCAGGATTCAAGGAGAAATTAGCCGCTAGCCAGGGCCAATGCTGGGTCGACGTAGGTTTCTATGGAGGTGTTATCCCCGGAAACGCAGACGAGCTGCTTCCACTGGTCGAGGCGGGCGTTCGCGGCTTTAAGGGTTTCCTAATCGAGTCAGGTGTAAGTCTGCGCCTGCGATAAGTAGATCCTGCGCGTTTGGGTTGCTGACCGGGTAATATGATAGGTGGACGAATTCCCGGCGATCTCGTCTAACGATATCGCGCTTGCGATGAAGACGCTGAACGGCACGCCGACGACGCTTATGTTCCATGCCGAAATGATCCCGCCGATTGCCGATTCCGTCGGTGACGCGGTGCAAGCGTCCGAACCACCCCTAGCACCGCATGGCGACTTGAAGTCATACCAGACATTCCTCGAATCGCGACCCCCGTCCTTCGAAACCTACGCGATAGACGAGATCATCTCGCTTGCGCACCTGGCTCCAAACCTACACCTTCACATCGTGCACCTGTCCGCGACGCAAGCGATCCCTATCTTGAAGGCTGCTCGTAAATCGGGAATCGATATCACTGCCGAGACGTGCTTCCACTACTTGGGACTAGCGGCCGAGGGAGTCGAGAACGGCGATTGCAGATACAAGTGCTGTCCTCCCATCCGCGAGCAGCGCAACCAGGACGGGCTCTGGGAAGAACTAACCGCTCCTGACTCTTGCATTAAAACGATCGTCTCCGACCACTCGCCATGCACGCCCGAACTGAAGCTTCTCCCGGCCCAACGCCAGATCATCGAAGCACCGCATATGCACCACTCCGACTCGGGTGTTGACATGACAGCCGATCTGGCCTTGCCGGCAGAAAAGCAAGCAACCCCAGTCGCGAAAGAAGTCGGCGATTTCTTCGCAGCATGGGGCGGCATCTCGTCCGTGGGCCTCGGCCTCCCCATCCTCCACACCGCGGCCCTACAGCGCACCAAAGCCGGCAGCGCCTCCGCCTCCGCGCCCGCCCTCGGGCTCCTGGACATCGTGCGTCTGTGCAGCGTAGCAACGGCGAAGCAGGTGGGGCTCTCGCACCGCAAGGGCGCGCTCAAGGTCGGCATGGACGCGGACGTCGCCGTGTTCGACGACGCGGAGGAGTGGGTGCTCCGGTCCCACGGCATGCTCTGGAAGAACAAGTGCTCGCCGTGGGAGGGCCGCCGCTTCGCGGGCCGCGTTCGCGAGACGTGGGTCCGTGGTCACAAGGTGTTCGAGCTCGGCGGCGCGAACGGCGGGTTCGTTGGCGGGAAACCGGTTGGCGAAGCTATTACGGAGAAGAGGGTTGCTTGAGCGAGGGATTCTCTCTTCTTTCGATAGAGTAGGTACTCGGGCATCTTAGCACGTCATCGGCTTATTGGGTGGTGATGGAGCGAATGGAGGTACAATACACCCCTGCCAAGACCCGGGCGCGGGGTGCTTGTGAGGGGTTAGGGTTAGGGGATCTCGATCATTATGGAGAGAGACATTAACAGGTAGAGTAGGTGGAGAGATGGGTGATGAACGGTGAGAAACAGAACATCGTGACGACCTTGACGAATGCACGTAAGGAATTCCCCTAATTGCTATTGCATGGCCTGCGAATGTGTTATGGAGTTTGGGGGTTCGAGAAATGGATGGCTGATTTTACGGATCGGGTACGATGATTAAGAGTTTAAACTACCTAGGACTAGGACCTAGATAGAACTGAATCAAAGACTTATTAAAGGCTTGAAATTCGTTTACGGATTACAGTAAAGGTTCTAATGATGGGCGGTGTGATATTGGGTGAGGGCGAGGGGTTAAGGGCGCCTTCATGCGGCAGCTAGCAGCACGCGAATTGACGTGATTTCCTTGCACTCCCGTAGATGTGATGTACGATACAGGTGTGTCCTGCGGACTTTGTTGGAATTGATACTCCGGCAGGCTTATTGGTGAATCTTCCCCAAAGAACTCCGATGGATACAGGCATCCGACGACTTTGGGATGGATGTGCGGCTTCTTTCCATTTCGGTCGGGCAAATTGCATGGGGCATGGTTACGTGGACATTGGAGAACAGTGGGAGATTTATGGAATTCATCATTGAATTAATTATTGGAAGCTTACCTACTTGACTGCTTCGTATTAAAACAGTCAATGATTGCTTCGATATTTCTATTATTCGGGTAGAACCGGCGTTTGACTTGATGCTGTTGGTTGAATTTGCAATGAATGATTTGCTTTTTCTGGTAGATACACCATCCAAATGTCTCGGAGTTTCAAGTAGGAAACCAATAGGTAGAATAAAAGACCACACCCCACATTTTTATTTTTTTAAATTTTGATATGCTGTAATTACAGTCTATTATTTCGTAGCATTGGAAAGATTACATAATTATGTTGATTTTGCTAAGCGAGATGCGACTACCTACACTAGCACTTGGTTTGTTTACTTCGGCAAGAACATTACCTATTACGGTGGTTTTGCTCAGTACAGAGTACATAGTATGAGAGATGACGGATGTTTCACAATCCCGAAGACCCCACTCATTAAGAGTGTATTTAGATAAGCATAACCGATGCTTATATCGGGTGGCTACCGGGTGGCTATCGGAAAGCTATCATTTTTCGGCAGGTATCTCTCGTGGCTACCCCACCCTACCCACCTTATCCACTGTACCCACCAGAGTCCCCGCTTTAATTGCCTTAAACCATCTTCAGTAATTTTATCGAAACTTATCCAGAACAACTTTTCTCAATTCATCTCGGCCCCTTCTGCCCCTTTGAAGATCAACGGTAAAGAACTCCCCTCGTCATCTTGGCCAACATGTTAATTGGTGTTCCGTCACCAACAATGAGAGGTGCTCATGGTACCTCGCTTATGTCTCAGTTAGAATCGGAGAAAATAGAAATTTGTTCTCATTTCGCACCCTCAGACTATTCCTCCATCCTTTCGCACCGTTACGATTCGTATAATAAACTAAATATTCAGCTTGTCTATTCCTATTCAGCGGCTAAGCAGTAAGGGCAATACATAGTAAGACATTTCCAAACGCTAGTCCTAGTCTTGTCCCGGTCTTTGTCCCAGTCTCCGTCCCTTTTCACATGGCAGTCGTGACAAAGCGTCATGCGCACGTCCTTGTCAGAACTCGTCAGCCGGTCCGAGGCTGGCAGGCTGGCTAGCGACGCATGAAATGCAACCAACCTTCAACCCCAGCTTTGTGGCTTGACGCTTGCCCTTGCGGGGCCAGTGCGAACATCACTAGTGACTACATAGTACTAGGTACACAGCAACCTACTAGGTAGAATCTAGATCGCAATAGCGACATCTCGGCTGTGCAAGCGAGGCGGAACTTTTCACCTTTAGACATCTCACAACATGAAAGCTTCAAATGCACCACACGGGATCTCTCCATGCGTCGCACGAACTACTGCATAGTAGAGAAACTAATGCCACTAGGTGTCTTCATCGTATACCTTCTGCTTATAGCCAAGTTGTGTAGGAAGGCCAGGAATTCTTCCTGTCATTGTCAAAGCACGCGAATAGATATTCACGAGCTCTAAACAGTGAATGCAGGTCGTTGGTAAGAATTATCGAATTGGAACTGGTATGCTTACCGAATCTAGACTCGCTTAATAGACAATACATATGCAAGTCAAGGCTTGGCTCGTGGGACTGGATCATCATCAATTATATTATCCAGAGAATTCCAAAGACTAGAACCTACTTCGTATACTATGTATATCCTATATATCGCCCTGCAAGACTATCTAACATGCACACAGCCCAACCAGGCGCTCGGATTGGGCTGAACTGAAGTGGTAGGTAGCATCCTGCAATGCTACCATGAACAGCTTGGTTTGGTTATCCCCAAGACCCTATGACCTAAGAGGGAAAGACAATCTCTGTCGGTTAGCATCCGTCCCACCAAAAAGCCAACTTCGCTTAACGTCTCGAAGGTCCCTTTACAGCATTTACAGCATTTACAGCATTTACAACCTTTATAGCCTTTAACAGCGCCTACCTTAACACGTACTCGCCTGCGCACGATCGTATTTTTAGTAGCATGGACTTAGATATGCGCTATTATCATTATGGTAGTACTTCGTAGTATTATCAAAGTCGAAAGCTGCACAAAGGGATACATACTATTATGGATATCAGGTAAATACCTATCTTTGTCCTGAAGACTGGAGGGCCGAGGCACCTGATCTTTTAGTAACATTAGAATTATTAAATCAAATGTTAGGACGATCCACTGACTAAACTGCACATAAGCAACTCACCGCTAATACAGAGAAGCATACATAGTAGTACATACCACCAGTGCTACAATATGTATTGTACAATGTACATTGTCATCAAGTATCGGGTCGAATCGTGATCCCCAGCCGCTGGGAACGAACCGCCCTCGGTAAACGTAAACTTACTACTATGTACGCACTATGTGGTACTATGTAGTCCCCAGTGGCAATCGGTTGCACACCTGCTACCTGCAGCGGTCCCATGTTCCCAATTAAGGATCGTGACTAGGATCATAGCTTTAGATTGTTTGCTGGCTCGCGTGGGATTGATCCTAGTCAGACTGATGTTGCATCTTATGTACATTACACCACACAGCAGCTATTTTGCGGCAAATGGGGCGACTATACGCTCGCGATCTTTCGAGGTTTTTTTTCTTTACTTCTCCCACACCAAACCTCGACCGAAACGTGTTTGCTTCTTCGCGGTACCAGTATATAGGTACGGCTACTAGCAACATCGCAGGGACAACGCACAGATGTGTCGTTATCGAGGAGATTTCACTTGTTCAGCACCAGGAATGTCATAGCTACTCAAGCTATTGTTGAGCCTCCGTGCCCTAAAGGCCTCACATCACTAGGATACATCTTTGGGGAACTAATACATCTCGGCAATATATTATTTCGTGTCGGAAATGGCATCCTCAACTCCAGATACCGCACCCCCGATCCAGGACGAGAAACTCGGCGAAAAAATGGTTATGATAGATATCGAGAAAAACGCACCCCGGAGCTCTGTTTCAACGTCGATGGATCTTCCCCAACCGGAACCGGCACAGCGACTATCCTTGTCGGCCGCCAATCACTTATCACTAGACGATGTCGAAGCTGTCGACGTTCAGATCCGGGACCTGTCCGTCACCGTCGATACGTCGCCTTCGATCTGGGAGCCTGCAACATACCCCGACTTGATGAGCGGGAAAGGTCGTGATGGTCCGACGACGAAAACCCTCCTTAGCTCTGTCAACGCATCCCTGGAGCCAGGAACTCTTACGGCTATTCTTGGCGGCAGTGGCTCAGGCAAAACGACTTTATTAAACACAATCGCGGAACGCATGTTTAGCTCCCGACTTTCTCGAACCGGAACCGCCAGGTTTAATGGACAGGAAGGCGTGCACTCCATCAGACACGCTTATGTGATGCAACAGGATATTCTGCTTCCGACCCTGACCGTGCGAGAGACATTAAGGTACTCGGCAAATTTGCGACTACCGCCGCCAACGACGGAGGAGGAACGGATGAGGATCGTGGAGGAAGTCATCCTCGAATTGGGATTGAAGGATTGCGCGAACACAAGGATCGGAAACAATCAGCATCGGGGGTGTAGCGGTGGCGAGAAGCGAAGGACGAGTATCGGCGTACAGCTCTTGGCGAACCCATCGATTCTCTTCTTGGACGAACCGACGACAGGATTGGATGCGACAAGCGCTTATCAACTTGTCAGAACTCTAAAGACATTAGCGAGCAAGGGCCGGACGATCATTACGACGATTCACCAGCCGCGTTCCGAAATATGGGACCTGTTCGATAACCTTGTGATCCTATCTAGGGGAAGCCCCGTGTACTCCGGGCCTATGAAAGGATGTATCTCGTGGTTTTCGGACCTCGGCTTTCAACTACCTCCATTTGTGAATCCGGCAGAATTCCTGATCGATCATGCCGCGATCGATAACCGCAGTCCGGAGCTCGAGGAGGAAAGTACGGCAAGAGTTCGGCGTCTGAAGGCAGCATGGAACGAGGAGTCGAAGAAGCTTTTCCCGCCCCCTACTTCCGAGCAGGCTTCCGAGATAAAGAACAAACCCAAGAGGCCGAGGATGGAGCAACACGCGGGCTTCTTCCGTCAGGTGCGAGTGCTAACAGACAGGACGCTGAAAGTCACATACAGAGATCCGCTGGGAATGGCCGGTTCTATACTGGAAGCTATCTTCATGGCGATTATCACCGGCTACGTCTTTTACAACCTCGGCAGAGATCAGTCGGGCATCCGATCCAGAGAAGCCGCGCTGTATATCTCAGTAGGCCTCCAAGGCTACTTGTTCTTGACATTCGAGATTTACCGTCTAACGATGGATATACCGACATTCGACCGGGAGAACAGCGAGGGCTGCGTAACTGCACTTCCCTTCATCATATCTCGCCGACTCGCGCGTCTCTTCACGGAGGATATACCCGTCCCGTTTCTGTTCAGCGTCATCTACTACTTCATGGTGGGCTTCGACCGCGACGTGTCGAAATTCTTCACGTTTTTCTCCATACTTCTGCTGAACCATTACATCGCTGTCGCGCTGGCGGTTTCGTCGGTCGCGGCTGTGAGACATTTCCCGGGGGCCAGCTTGATCGCCAATCTTGCGTACACGCTGCAGAGCATGGCTTGTGGATATTTCATACAGAGTAACACAATCCCCGTGTACGTGAGGTGGACGAAGTATATCACCTACACCGTAAGTAAGGTTCATGCTTACTCGGGGACTTTGCTAATGGTGGGATAGTACTACGCATTTGGTGCCCTCTGTGGTAATGAGTTTAAAGACAGCTTCTACGATTGTCCCGAGCCTGGTGGGGAGTCAAATCCAGCCTGCAAATCGTACACTGGGCAGTACATAATGGACAACCTCGGATTCCCGCGAGATTGGATTACGCGGCCGATCATCGCTATGCTAGGCTTTGTCCTTCTGTTCTTCGTCACATCCTGGGTCGGCTTAGCATTCGTGAAGGTGGAGATGTCAATAGCTCGAGCTCGAGCATCGGACACCGATCTTTCGGCTGGAAAAGAGAAAATGAATGCGAGGTCCATCCACGAAGTTCGGGCGATCGATGTTGGTCTGGATGAATTCTCTCTTAAGTTGGATAAGCGATCTGCGACTGGAAAGAAGCTGCCGACTAAGACGATCCTAAACCCCGTTACGGCAACATTCCAAGCCGGTACGCTTAATGTGATTATGGGTCCATCTGGTTCGGGAAAGACGAGCTTGCTTAATTCTATGGCGATGCGGCTACATAGCACGATCGGGACTCGGTATAAATCATCCGGCAAGTTGACCTTCAACAACGCTGTGCCATCAGACTCTGTGGTACGATCGATAGTATCTTATGTCTGTCAAGACGACGATGCGCTACTTCCGTCTCTCACTGTCCGAGAAACGCTTCGCTTTGCAGCCGGTCTTCGTCTTCCCTCGTGGATGAACAAGTCGGAAAAGAACCAACGAGCCGAGGACGTGTTGATAAAAATGGGTCTTAAAGACTGCGCGGACAACTTGATCGGAAACGAGATGGTCAAAGGTATTTCCGGCGGAGAAAAGAGGCGAGTTAGTATCGCCATACAGATTCTTACCGATCCTCGTGTTTTGCTACTAGATGAACCGACAAGTGGACTGGACGCATTCACGGCAAGCAGTATCTTGGAAGTGCTGCAGGGTCTAGCAAGAGAAGGACGCACGCTTATCCTAACGATACACCAAGCTAGGTCTGATATATTCAACCATTTCGGAAATGTGCTGCTTTTGGCTAGAGGAGGTTCACCTGCGTATGCGGGCGCTGCAAAGGACATGCTACCGTATTTTAGCAGTTTGGGGTATCAATGCCCTCAACATACTAATCCCGCCGACTTTGCGCTCGATCTCATAACCATAGATTTACAAGAGGCTCGGAGGGAAGCTGAGAGTCGGGAGAAGGTTAAGAGGCTTATTGAATCGTGGACTAGAATCATGAACCAGCCCCAGTCGGAGAAGACACAAGTTATCCCACGACTATCGGATATCAACGAGACGCGAGAGTCGGGTATCGAATCGACATCTGAAAAGGGGCCGAGAAAGACAAATGAGGAGATTATTACGGACGTGTCAGCAGAAGCGAGCGGAGCCGATCAAGAACAAACCGCTGATTCAGACGAAACACTCGAAAAACGGCTTTCTAACCCACTTCCTCGCCGTTCGCTGAATAAGACCGCTCTGGCGACACCAGCTGAGCTAGGTGCGATGGCGCACAAGCGCGCATCCTTCGTGACCGCATTCCCGATATTAGTACATCGCGCGATGATCAACCTCCAGCGACAACCGCCTCTGCTACTAGCGCGCATCATGCAAGTCCTAGGCCTAGCCATCATCCTCGCTCTCTTCTTCGCACCCGTGCACAACGACTACTACAGCATCCAGAACCGGGTGGGATTCATCCAAGAAATCGGGGCCTTCTACTTCGTGGGCATGCTGCAGAACGTCGCCGTGTACCCCGCAGAGCGCGAGGTCTTCTACCGCGAAGACGACGACGCGGTGTACAGCGTCGAAGCCTTCCTGTCCACATACACGATCCTGGAAGTGCCGTTCGAGATCGCAGCGTGTCTGCTCTTCAGCATCCTGGCGGACTTCGCGGTGGGGTTCCCGCGCACAGCGGAGATGTACTTCGTGTACGCGTTCTGCTGCTTCGGCATCGTGTCGTGCGGCGAGAGCCTGGGCATCATGTTCAACACGCTCTTCAACCACACCGGCTTCGCCGTCAACGTCATCTCCATCCTGCTCTCCGTCGCCCAGATCATGGCCGGCATCATGTCCATCGACATGCCCGAGCTGTTCAAGGCGTTCAACTACGTCAGCCCGCTTAAGTATGCCACGGCCGCGCTCGCGCCCTTCACGCTGAGGGGTGTGACGTTCACGTGCGATGACGCGCAGAGGCTGCCGGATGGGCGGTGTCAGATCGAGACTGGGGAGCAGGTCTTGGATCTGTATAAGCTGAACGTGAACCCGTACGTTAATCTAGGGGCGTTGGGAGCCGCTATCGTGGTGTATAGGCTCGTGGCGTGGTTTTTACTGCGGCTGGTTAGGACGCGGTGGAAGAGCGTTGTCGAGAAGACGAGGAAGTCGTAAGGAGATCCTTATCCTCGTCCTCATCCCCATCCTCATACATACGTCATTGAAGGGCGTTGAGTTTACGGTACATATTGCTGTTATTATTCGCATTGCACATAACTTGGAAAAGCGGTAGTTGTCCACGCGGCTATCGGTACATACATAATGAATGAAAAGATTCTTTACTTCGAACAAGTCTGGCCTATATCCTATGATCCTATGATTCGGCTTTATTGATATCCGTAGTAGTTTTGAGAAGTAGTCTGAATCGTGAAATATCGGTATAGGTTGGATCGCCAACGCGCCATCCGAAGGAGGTGTCAACTCCGTCTTAACTATCGTATCGAGATTGCTTCTAGCTGCCTACCTGGGTTAACTTATGTAAGTGAGGCCGCTAGGGAGATCTAACTGCTAATCCTCCCTACGCGGTCATTAATAAGCTTGCTCATCTAACATGATCCACGTTTTAACACGGTAAAAGTTCTTCTCTAGTCTCCGGCCATTTCGGTTATGAAGGTTTTTTTATGTTGGTATATTAGTAACCTTGAAGTGAAAAGTTGTTGTCCCCGATGCAGAAATGCCTTAAACGCCGAAAGGGAATAGGCTCACAGGCCCTAAACACCTCCGCCCGATTCGGAACTGTGGATGCGGGCGCTCCCTAACATGCATGGATGTAGGTACTATGGACATACCTAGCAAACCCCTAGAACCCTCCCATACTTGCTAGATTGCCGTCAAGGTTCTTTTTTAGACTCGGATGAATTCCCTGCCGTTTGTGGTGACGGGCGGCCAATTAGAGGGGAGGGAAGTCGGTAATGGGCTGGGTTGGCGCCGGAGGTACTGCCGCTAGGACAGCCGCTAGGCCGCTAGACACGCAGAGCAGGTTGGTTTGTGATTGGTAGGCGGAGCTAAGCTGCTTTGACATGTGGAACGCCGGCGGGGTAATTGCCGATTCTTGTGGCGGGCTTGGTGGGATAGGGTAGCTTTTAGGGAGGGAAAGGTAGGTACCTAGCTAGGAATAAGTGCAGCTATTACTGAAGAGGCCATTCTGGGTAGTAGCTGGAGGTACAGATTACTAGGTACAGGGGATGAAATTCTATGAGTTTCTTAGCCATCGTCATACGAGTGTGTGAATTGTCAAAATCGACATAATCAAGAAATGGTGAATTTTAGTATATAAAATCTGGACGTCATCGATTTAAGAGGTCATCGTTAAATCTTCCCAGTATAAACACTAACCCTCCAAACTCAAGAGCTTATAATAAACAGAATATTTGAAATATTTCACATTTAGAGACTTACCTAATTATCACTTGGCTCATTTTCAAAATAGCTCAGCTCAAACTACGTCATCTCACTAAAAACATCCTCGTTCTATAATAAATCTCAGCTGAAAACACCGACGCAATGGCGCCCAAGGTCCTCGTCGTCCTAACCTCATACGGCTTCATCGAAAGCGCCGGCAAGCCCACCGGTTGGTACCTGGTACGTTCCCAAATCCCAATCCCCATCCCAATCATCCAGCCTCCATCCATTCCATTCCATTCCGCTCCGCTCCCCCTCCACAGCTCAATCCTTCGCATCCCTCGTGCCGCACATCCGGACCTATCACACCTTACCTACCTAGTACCTAGGTAATCAACCACTATTAACGACATTCGTAAGCCTGAATTCGCCCACCCCTACGACGTCCTCGCGAAGAAAGGCGTCGAGATCGTAACCGCGTCGCCCAAAGGCGGCGTCGCGCCCCTGGACCCGGGCTCCGTCGAGATGTTCAAGTCCGACGCCAGCGCCTCGACCTTCCACGCGACGCAGTCCGCGCTCTGGGAGCACACGGCCCCGATCTCGACGTACCTGGGGCGGACGTCCGAGTTCGCGGGGCTGCTGTACCCGGGGGGCCACGGGCCGATGTTCGACCTCGCCACCGACGCCGACTCGATCGCGCTCATCAACGAGTTTGTCGCCGCGGGAAAGCCCGTCGCCGCTGTGTGTCATGGCCCCGCCGTGTTCGTGAATGTGGAGTTGCCGGACGGGAAGAAGCTGCTCGAGGGGAAGGAGGCTACGGGGTTTAGTAACGCCGAGGAAGAGGCGGTGGGGATGACCGCGCATATGCCGTTTTCGCTCGAGGACCGCATTAAAGCGGCCGGCGCGACGTATAAGAAGGCCGAGGAGCCGTTTGGCCCGTTGGTGCTGGTCCAGGATGGTGGGAAGTTTATTACGGGACAGAATCCGGCGAGCTCGGTGGGTGTTGGGGAGGCGCTTGCGAAGGCTATTGGGGTTTAGGTTGTGTATGTGGAGTGGGGTGAAGGATAAAGGGGAAGGAGGAGGGTGAGGTGGTTTGAGCAAGTAAAATGATACCAATCGTTACACGTTCAAAGACGCCGGGGAAGGATCTGTGCATGCATAAATAAATGAATGAATGATAATCTAAATACCGATATTTTTTAATTTTTGTCATTCCACGCTCGCTATGCCCTAGGCCCCTAGTATCTATGCTCGTTCTCCCTAGCAATGTTTACGAATAACACGCTTCCAAGGTGAGGTAATCCATATCTATACGTCCATATGAACCCTAAAATGCACTCAACCGACAGTAACAAGACGCCTTGATCGGTATATCCGCACCCTCAATTGCCTTGTCCAGCTGCGGCTTGATCTTCTTCGCCTCCTCGATCCGTCCCAGCTTCACCAAGCACTCGTGATACCCATGTAGCGCCCACACGTTATTCCTATGTTGCAGAGCACGCGGTAACCTCCCGCTAATCCCGAGATCGTCGGCATATACTTCAACCGCCTTGTTATAATGTCCTTGCTCAACTAGCAGTGCGCCTAGAGCATGAGCAGGAGGTTGCATCCATCCCCAAGGCTCATCATACGGTAACTTAGCACTCCTGTCAACCGCCGTCCTCAAGTGCTCAAACGCGGTCTCGTAGTTATCCTCACGATATGTCAACTCCCCATCTAGCATCGCCTCGGCTACTCCCAATATATCCACGCACTTATTGTTAAACACCGTCCTCGACTCCAGCACCCTCCCCAACCGATCCCCAAACACATTCCTCTGCTCTCGCGCATTCTCCACATCCCCCTTCGCCGCATATGCCATACCTTTCGCATAAGCGACCATAGCATTCGTCGTGCAATACAACCCCCCATCCTCCTTCTCCCGCAACCCTAAGATCTCATCCCACAGCCCAAACCGAATCAGCGCATGCACCCTCATCCCCACAAACCCCTCCAACCAATCCGCCATCGGCGGGCTCTCTACACGGAGTAGGGACTCGGGCAGGACGGCCTCGATGCCGGACACCGTATCCAGCGCGTCGGCTCTCCGTCCAGCAAACATAGCCGCATACAGACGGAAGTGCAAGTCATGCATACGATACAGCGTATAGAACGCCTCGCCCCCATTCCCCTCCTTTTCGAAGAACTTATTGTCTGCCACTATGGCGGCCTGGTTAGAGCTTATCGCCGCCACGTAGTCCCCTACCAGCACATCGATGTGCGTGGGCATGTGATTCAGGTGTCCGGCATCCGGAACCAGGGCGCGGAGCGTGTTAGCGGCCGGGAGCGCGGTCTCGGGGTGCTGCGACATCTCCATGAGGTGGATGTACAAGTGTAACAACCCCGGGTGCTGGGACCCACCATCCCGGGCCATCGCGCGCTCGAGGATCTCTTTCGCTTCTAGTGTGCGGGCGTTTGGTGCCGGTTCCCCTGTATCCAGGTCCCAAAGCTGCCACGGGGTAAGATTCATGAGAGCGTCGACGTACAGCGTGGCGATATCCAGGTCCTCCGGGAACTGTCGATACACACCCCCCATCGCATCCGCATACCCCGTATTCCAAACCTCCCACTTGCTCTCTCCCACCTCCTCATCCCCGTTCCCATCCCCTCTCTTCTCCTCCGGGTACCTAAACCTCAACGCATCAACAAGCGCGCGTTCAACCTCCCCCACCCCCTCCCTCCCCCTCCTCGCCATCTCAATAGCCTCACGCGTGCGGCGCATGACATCCCTCAACTCCGTCTCGTCGAAGAACTGCCACGGCTTGTTATAGTTCGGCCCTAACACGTACGCGAGACCCCAGTACGCAAACACACAGTCCCCATCCTCAGAAATCGCGCGCTCGAAGCACTTCGCCGCTTCCTCGTGGTTGAAGGCGTAGCTCCAGATCAGCCCGCGGTTCGCCCACTCCCTTGCCGCTTCGCTGGTCGAGGTTACGGGACGTCTGTAGGTGCCGAGGTTGTAGTACTCCTCTCCAGATTGAGAGAGACTCTCTGGCTTGAGATTATCTGACATTGTGACTTGTGCCCTGGTGAGTGTGGGAGAGTGGCCGTTTGTGGTGGTGGTGGGTGGTGGTGGTAGTGGTGGTCACATCATGGGATACGATGGCGCCACTTAATTCTCCATTTTTACATAAAATACGTGGATCGTTCTATCGGGGCTGACTGTTGACTTTCATGATACGGGGTTATGTCCCTTTTGAAATCATTTCTATGCGAGTATCCGGTATCGTAACCCCTTTGTAGTGTCGTCAAAACGCGCACCTCGACGTGTTTAACGTGGGTAGTACCCATGAGTTATGGGCTTAAAAGCAGGAGTTTAGGAGGGTGTGGTACCGATTCGCACATTATATCCTGAAAATATGTCACGATGCAAACATAGGGGCTAGGAAAAGACTCTATTGTTGCGCGAAGGGCTCTAAGCTATCTTGCGCTATGGAACGCGGTATATACTAGAATCCCTCTTTTTCTGGCTATCTAGGGATGCTCCGTCAACCAGCTCCTCCGTAGGCTTATCCTAGCTCCGTGGCTTCCACGGGAATCTTCGCAGAAGGCCTGACACCCTGAATCTCCCCCAACAAGTGAGTCGGAAGGAGAGCACCATGGCCTTGGCAGCCCCAGTAATGAGAAGACTCGGATTGTCTGTCCTATATTACAGCAAGAGCCACTCGTAATGCCGAAGATGTTTGTTATATCCAGATAGAACCTTCCTGGTAACAAATTTTTGTTTTTTTCTGATCTGTCCCAGGTTATCAAACGATTCAGTGGAGTGATTGGTTTTGCCCCGTTGCCATCTACATAGCTTATCCCAGAGTTCTCCCAAAGTTCGTTGGGCCTTTTGAATGTGCCTCAGTTTACTTGTGGTGCTGCTGAATGCATTTATGACATCCTATCTCCGAGATAGTGTGCTTATAGCCGCTGGAATTGGAGTCGAGCAGGACAGACTTGAACACAAGTTAGTTAGTTTTTTGAGGTATTTAGATAGATGCTGGGTTTTATTTACGAAAAGTCGTCTTCTGACTCGGCCCCGATGTCCATCCATCCTCTCTCTATCTAAAGAGGGGACATTATGGCGTGTGAGCCAAATGAGGCAAGGCTTATGAAGTAATCTATGTTAGCTGATCTGATGGCGCACAAGGAATTGATTATACCAGATGGAACTTACTATAGTCTACCTAGTCTCCTACACGGTGTATGAAGAAGGCGATTAGGAAAAGAGGGAACGCATATAACCTAAAGAAATGAGCGACTCTCGGGTAATTGCGATGGAAGATTGAATGATAATTTGAGAAGCGTTCTTGGAGCAATATGGCTCTGATAATGAGATGAGTAACATCTACACTGCTTCTTATGGAGATGTGAACAAACGGAGAGGTGCTACCAGTTGTAAAGCACCAAGACACACGATGATTGGGTAGTAGTAGTTGATTGATTAAAGGAGAAAGATCTCGAGGACTTCGAGGACCTCCCGCTCTACCCTTAGATTGCCGAGGTAACGCATCATCTGATTCGGAATACCGGAATCCGAAAGCCTAGATATGTATACAAGTAGGGTTGAAGTGAGCGACGGCGGGTCGTGGGGTGATGCTGCATGTGCCTCACGTGTTCTCTGGGTAGGCTTTGGTCGTGGGAACCCATGGGGTACCCAAGCGTGGGTTTTTTGATTTCTTGGGTACCCATGGGTTTTTTTGTATAAAACCTTTTATTCTTTTATACCAGAAATCTGGGTATTATGAGGTTAATCCCTCACTTAAACGCGTGAGAGTTTTTAGCGTGGGAACCCATGGGTCTCATGGGTTATGGGTTAAAAAGTAGTAGCCTATCTCTGGGCGGGATGGATTACTCTTCATAAAACAGTGTGGATAATAGGTAGGTAAACTTCATGGTTGTAGTTGGATGGTTGCATCCTGAATGTGGTAGGTAGCCTGAATGATGCATGTTTATGATTGGAGAAAATGTTGTATTGGGATAAATAGAGAAAGGAATTCTAAAGGTGTATGGAAAAGGTTCTTCTCTCGCCAGAGTTTCTAGTATCAAAAATCTATTCTTTTACGTAAAGTGTTCGATGATAGTACAGCGATGACTGAAGCCGAGTGAAATATAAAGTTTGGTCGTATCGTGCTAGGTTAGAATATTGGGTGACTGGAAGGTACGCTTCTGGTACCTACAAAGAAGACTGTGACTTCGTGATAACATGAATGACTGAAATGATATACCAGCCTACTGCTACTACCTACCTAGTAGTAGGGTAGGGACCCAGAAAGTAGACTTAGGTGTATCCTCTCGTGTTCCAAGGCTCCTTCCTTTACTCGTGTCTTCACTCCAACTGTATTTTGGTCAGATAACAACCGTCTAACGTCATCATGATTGCAATGTTGGTAATAAACCCCAAATTAGGTCACTCCATCTTGATGAGTGGACTCGCTACTGCCCACATAACACATTGAATGTCAATTTGACTTTAGAGACCAAAGCTTGCTGGACTGTTGACCGGTGAAGTATGTTGGTGGTGTTACGTAATCAAGTAATTAAGAAGGGATTTCAGTGTTTTAGATTGAAAGTTTAAAACCGAAGAAAAACAACATCATTAATCCTATTACAAGGATCATGTAAAATGTATCGAAGCAATTCTAATCAATGCTACCTAGGATACCTACATTACTCCTATATTGAGCACACCGTAACCTGATTCCATTCTCTACACAAAACTCCTAGGATATCAAAGAATAGTACATAATCATCATCGTTCGAAAGGTATACCGCAATATTGTCTGTTATAACTTAGCAGATACGAGAGCCGGCCCCAGATTTGTTTTTGGTATCCCGACCAAGCTGCCAAGGACCAAGGTGCCGAAATATCCACAGGCAAGGTAATTTGGTTTATTAATAGCAAGACTTTTCTACACTTATCTTCACATGTCGCGCGCGTCGTGGAGAGTTCATTAACGCTATTCTTACCCATACTCCAACTGGCGAAACAAGGTATTCACCGAAGGATTCACGGATACATATTGCACATGAAACATCTTTCGGCCCAGACCTCAAACGAGCTCGAAGCTATAGCAGAATCAAAACTACTATTCGAAAAGAACCTGAAAGTTGAGAATATGGTGAGTCAATTTTCAATGAGTCTTAGAATTTTGCTAATAAAGCCTTAGATGTAGTATTTGCTATGAAGTACTCGCTCCTGGACAAGATGTCCAAAGAGATCCAACGGTTGAAACATGCACTTGGGTTGGACGATCTGCGCAACTGAGAAACATGTAGGTTACGTGCCAAACATGAGGACGATATTCGAGTACCGTCGACTGGCCAAGACTGCTGAGTGGAGGATCAACGCGATCCCATGGGATGCTAAAGAACCGTTAATATAGAAGTTTGTGGTGAACATACTACTAATTATCATACGGAAATAGATATAAGGTACCATTGCATTTTCTAAACCAGCTGTTTCTAAACTAGCTGGAGGTGTACACGACGACGGGGCTGTGTAATTGTCTCCTTTCAAAGTGGACTTCGATTCAGTAGTCTCTTGGTGCCTGTGACTTCCAACGAATGGAGGCTGAATCTTTCATCATGAACTGCATGATTTGTTCAAAAAGGGGAACGTCCCCAGATTAGTCAGTCTATAAATTCCACCAACGCTTGCCACGCTTAGCTTATCTCAGCTAACCCAAATGGATGGTAGATGAATTTTAGTCCGGCAATTGGCGAACGGGGTAAGCTGACTCAATCGGCTATTATCTAATTACCCTAGCTGCCTAGTTTCTAGGATTCCGATAATGTCGATCTTCAACCTCATTAGAACCACCTCGGCGACATGGATCTTTCTCTGGTTAGATCTTGCTGATCTTCTCACTCCGTAGCAAGGCACGCACGGCCTCTTCCTCTCGCGCCTGGACAGTAGGAGTTTTCCCTTGCCGTGGTCCAATTTCAGGGATCAGATATCCACCAGGTATGTAATGCTGGTCCTCTTGAGAGGGAAGTGGGTGGCCAAGAAACCACCACCACCAAGCACCAGGTCCCCAACGGTTCCATATCGTCGGCTTGACGTAGTAGGGTGCTGCGACGTATGATGTTAGGAGAGTCCGGCTTTGGTGCTGTAACGTCGCATTGTTGGACGAGTCGACTTGTGAGTAGGGACCTTCGGGATCGATGACGCGAGTTGGCTCGATGGTTAGGAAGCTCGGTCTTGGAAGACATAGATATCGCAGCGCGAGCTTCCTACTCGTTAGTATCACCTTCACGCACATCCGGTGCATGGCAAAAGGTGCCGGATATCCGACAGCGATGCGGAGAGGATCATCCATCAAGGCCACCAGAAATTTGGTGGTGATCTGCTTAAGATTGTGCCCCGGAACTCCCCATAAAAGCATGTCCACGGCGGTAGATGCCAAGAGGTGGTTTGCCGGCATGTGTCGCATTGTGTGGTCTTCGTAGAGCTGTTGCCAAGCAGACAAAGAGTGAAAGAAACTCAACCCAGAGTCAGGAGAAGCATTAGCAGGGTCATTTAAATCGACAGAAACACCGTCGAATATCGAGATCGCGTGGCTCGTTTTCTCTTTCTTAGCCATATCGGCGAACTCCCTTTTCCAATCAATGTCAAATGCATCGGCTAGCCCGCGGTAGAGCATCCCAATAGCAGATAGCTCGTCATCTGTCAAGCTCCTCCATTCCCAAGTATTGATCAAACGCACTGGCTGGGTCGCAAGAGCCGCAAGTGTGTATAACATGTCATCTTCTCTTACTTTGCCCGCCTTGCGATAAGCTGCATGAATCGCTCTTGTCCGACCCATAGCCTGGATCCATCGCTCCGAACCCCAATCAGCCAACGCAAACTCCACGAAAAGCGCCCATGTTTCTGAGTATCGGCGTGGGACAGATGATTTCGAGGACAGGTACGCCGTCTTGTCTAGAAGAGACGAGATAGTTGGGATAGCATATGTTCGGAATAGCGCAAGCTCGATGCCTTTCACGAAGAGGAAGGGAAACTCTGCGTTGATCAAGGATCTATAGACGATCTGAGCGCGACGTACGGAGGAAGCGTAATCTTCATGTTGGGGGACATTAAGGAGAGCCTTGGTGTTTGAACGTGCGCGGCGATATCGAAGTAGGCGAATTACGATTAGGTAGAAAGAAATAAGAAAGATGGGAGTCGTGACGGAGGACTGGGAGTAAGACGTCCATATGCGAGAGAGTGGTGGAAGATAATCCTTCGGTATAGACATGGTTCCCCAGGGTTTGAATGGCTTCATGGAACACGAGATTCTTTCATGGGTTCAGAAGGATAGGTAAGGAATGAGACATGTGTAGGTGGTTATCATATATTGAGGGGATATCTGGGGAATTCTATGGTACTCGGTAATTTTGGATCCAGTATTCTAAGTCCAATGACCTATCAAAGGTCTAGGGATGGTAAGTTAAAAACCATACGACCAACACCTATCACCAACGAACTGTACCACTCTTCAACGGCTATTCAACTGCGCACGACCCTCAGCCCTATAGTTACGTGTGGGCTGCGGTCATGGGCAGAAAGAATATACTGATCAACCAGACACTCCACCACCTATAGGTTATCGCATCCTCCACCGCATCGCGCAATACGATGACCCGCCACACGACCAGGGACCCCAGACCCAGTACCACTAGCGATCCGATTAGGGACCACGACCAATAAGCAAGGCAGACCACCGACCACGATACTACACCCATTGCGATACTTGATCGACATATACCGTCTCCAAGGTCCAGGGGTGCAGTGCTCCGCAACCTCGCTCTATCTCCCTCCTGGTCCTTGAGATCCTGGACCTGCATGGTAGTCATGATTATGCACGCAACCATAAACAGCCATAGGGAGGCCTGGGCCCCAGCTGAGTCCTCGCCGGCGGCGACCTTCAGGGCGCCGGACCCGTAGACAAAGTACGCTGCACCATTGATCAGGTTGCGCAGGATAAAGTGCTCGTCGGCGCCCCCCAGATCGTTGTACATCCATGTCAGCACTAGGCAAAACGCCGTCTCCTGCGCCGCGCCAAGACATAACGCACACAGTCCGAACACCAGGGGGATTCCAAGCAGCAGTAGCTGCCTAGCCTGGCTAGTATCCAGCTTGCCGGCCGGCAAAGGGCGCCAGGGCTTGTTGATCGAGTCTTCCAGGATCGATGCTTCGCTCCTCTGGTTCGATATCGAGAACAGGAACACGTTCAGCCAGACCCAAGTAAATGTCTGCGGCAATCTCAACCAGATCTCGGTACGAGTAGCTACGATGCCAAACTGCCCTGACGCTGCCGTGAGCGTGCCGAGGAGCGTCACCGGTATGATCATGGTAGGGATGTCGCTGCGTGGGAAGAGCCAGAGAGTATAGAGGACCGAGGTAAGCGAGTAATCTGTATTCATTTTATGCATCTGGACAAGCATTAGGCCAATATTCGTATGCGAATCCTCCTGGATTCCAATATTCACATACCTTAGCGTCCAGGCCTCGATTTCTTTGAACCATGTCTGCACTTTTGTATTCCATGATGATAATAACCTCAAGAATGCTTAACCTAGGCAGGTAGATCCAAATCACAAGACGCCAGAATCAATTGACTTATAACTAGGTACAGATCGGATGGGAGTGGACACCGAGACGCCGATATGATCATGATTCAACCCCATTTATACGTTCGAGGCAGTAGTCTTGCGGCACGACTAGAAGCCATTGGGCATATTACTGGACAGAAGCCATAGGAAGGCAGGATAGAATGGCGTTGGCCATTCCCATATCTCTCTATTTTTTAACACAACGTAACTGAAGCAAATGGAAGACGATGATGGTTACTGACTTAGGCAGTATGTCCTAGTCTATCTTTAAAATGCCGGGCTATCTAAGAACGATGTTAGGTTATATATCCACTCTGTCATCCTTCGTGCCAGGAACGCCGCACCAACCAATTAGATTACACTGTCAAACGATATCTAGCCCATTATAGAAGTCGGACTATTTTACTGATTTTCCTGAAGAAGTCAGAAATAGCGTGGGGCGACCAGTACCTACGCACTTGAGGATGGTGATGTTGCATGTCATGCAGCTCTTCATGCGCCCCTTATTAGCGACTTCCAGGGGCATTGCCCAATCTCCACACAGACATTAGGTATATCCTTCTCCCCTAAGATGCGTATGGCTACACGTCAGTTTACTGTCGCTGCCGACATAGTCTTACTCGTTGCTCCGTTTCTATTTATTTTTTTCGTTCCGGAACCTTTTAGGCAGATTTTCCAAATTCTCTTTGGTTCAAGTTGTTATCTGCAACTTACTGCGGCCATGCCACCAACAAACGGCGAGTCTGTCCCGCAGAGGGTCGTGAACGGCGGGCCGGCTATCACGGCGGTTACCTCTATACTGCTCGCTATCGCAATAATATTCGTTGCGTTGCGCTGCTATATACGGGGACTGATGACCAAGAATTTTGGTTGGGACGATGGTTTCATGGTGTTCACTCTGGTAAGTTTGCAACTTCCATAGTAGGTGACATCTTATTTCTAAGACATCCTGTCTTCTAGGGTGTCCTCATCGCCGGGGATGTTGTGATATTCAAGATGGTAGAGATTGGTGTTGGTTACCATCTCTCCGAGCTCGCCAACCCCGAAGAAGCAGCTTTGACGCTTCTCAAATGGAACAGCATCTACCAAGTATTGAATGTGGTCGGGGCATTCTTCACCAAGCTCTCTATCGGCGCCTTCATCCTGCGCATTAAGGACACGAGAAATATGAAGTTGGCGATCTGGCTATTCCTAACACCGCTTGCGTTAACCACTCTCGTGGTCGTCTTCACGGTCCTTCTCCAATGCATACCACTGGAGGCACTCTGGACGCCAACTATCAAGGGACGCTGTATCTCGCCAAACGTGCCGCTTACAGTCTCCTATGTGCAATCCGCGTTTGCGATCTTGACAGATTTGTTCTTAACTATCTCGCCAATAGCCATTCTATGGAACATCAAGATAAGCATAAATAAGAAAATCGGCATCTGTGCTCTTATGAGCTTGGGTTTGATGGCAACGATTGCCAACGCGCTGAGGAACGCCTATATTCCCAACTTGACCGAGTCTGATTTTACATGTAAGCATATCTTCGTATATCCTAAAGTATCTTGTTCTCCTGTTAACAATGTCCAGTTACGATCGTGCCCATCGTGATGGTTGCAGACCTCGAGTTTTCTCTCGGCGTCATTGCTGCCTGTATACCGACACTGATGCCCCTGTTTAAGAAGCAGAAACAACGCTCAACATACAGCAAAATGAGCGGCAAGCAATCTGCAGCTTCAAGCCGGCACTACGATGGAAGTGGCAGAGGGAATACCCTCCCTTCGCAAAATTTCTCAACTATAACTACTGTGACTCAAGGGTACCCATTGCATGATCTTAGCGACAAGGATAAGGATCGCATAACACTGCAGCACACCTACACAGTTGAGCGATCGTAGAACAAGAAAAGGTTATTGATTGGAATTTTGTTAGGATACCGGGCGATAGGAGGTTTGCGTTGTATTTCAAAAGGATCCATCTAAATATTATGTGTATACTACTATTCACACTACCTATACCTGTTGGTGGAATCGTCTAATGTACAAGAGTGATACTAAAATCTGCGTCAATTTCAACGTTATCTGCCACCAGTGAGAAGAGAGGAGAAACTAATGTCCTCGCTCATACGACTAGTTCTAAACGAGGAAAGGTTCCCTGGCAGAATAAGCTTAATCCCTAGTAGAGGATCACGATCACGCAACTAGCGTACCATGGATGGAATCTACTAACTCATTCGGATTGCGAGTCGGCTATCACAAGCGACTAACTCCCTAGGTGAAGAAGCTACTTACACGTGCTGACCTCTCATACTCATTCCTGTCTTTATCAAGATTCTGGCGAAGCTATTCCCACTGACCCCGGCAACCTCTTTCCATGGAACGGACTGGACTTCTGATCCTCCTAGGTTCGGCAAAGCTCGGACGATCGGTTTGATGATCGTGGCAGAGTTCGGGCTAGAATTATGGATCTTGCTACGCTGATCAGCCTGTTGATTTTTATACGTCCAACAGGCCACGTGTAAAATTTTCCAATCAGTGTTCTCGAATATGTCGTTATATAAACTCCCATGTGGCACAGTCGGTTGTGTGACCACACCAATTCCAACAACTGGCTTTTTGTCACCAGATAAGTACGACCTGTACGAATGCTCCCATTGGAAAATGGTACGAGGGGGGGAGGCACTCCTGCAGTAGCTGCAGAGACGTTGGAGCGTTGTAACATCTGCGTTGACATGTAGTTACAGTTACGTCAGACTAGCTTCGAGTTTACATTATGCCGTGGCTGGGTCCGCGAACAAAGGATGTCCTGAATGGGTATCTGGGGGTGGATGGGGGGCGGGCGAGGATCGCCTATCCTGGTAGCAGGATTCGCGCTACTGTCGGCAAACTACCTAGTTAAGCTCAGTTAAGCTTCCCATCACGCCTGAGGAACTAAATCCTGACACTGCCCCGGACCTTGCGACGATTCTGATTCGCCCTCTAGATAATAAGGGATGATATGCATACAGACTTTCGGTAGGATCTTTAGAACCAACGATTAATCACGTTGGTTGCAAAGTTAAGACTCTGGGGAGATGCCTAACAAAGGGATGGCGGCGATGTCCTTTCCGCGCCACCTACCATATGGAGTATAAGCGTGGTTCTGTTACATCTCCAGATTCGCTGTTCAATGCGAGAATTCACCATATTTTACCCCTGTTTGAATTATAGTTCTTTAGTGTCTCTTCTGTTTCGCGACGTTTCTTGGCAACTATTGATAGAATAGAACAAGATCGACGTTGCCGACGAATTCTACTCATTTCAATACTCCAACCATCCCAATAGTCTCTGACACAACTTCCATCTAATACCATTCGCAATATGCCTACACAAGCCTACTTTGACCAGTACCCAGCTTTCCCCGACGACGTCCCGACGGCGGAGCTCCAGCGGGTCAGCTTCGCGAAGCTGCTGAAGAACGACGCAGCTGAAGCGAAGACGCTGTTTGAGGCGTGTCGGGCATGGGGGTTCTTCGTGCTCGACTTCGCAGGATGCGAAGAGGGCGAATCCTTCCTAAGCCTAGCTGCGGAGATGTTTGAGCTCGACAAGGAAGTGAACGCGGTAGATGTCGACGAACTCATGAAATACGCTTACAAGCCTCCACACTCCTTATTCGGGTAAGTTGCCCATGCCGTGCTATTCAACTTCAACGCGGGGTGTAAATATGTTAACGTAGAGAAGATACAAGGAGGCCGGCAACCTCAAGATCGAGGATGGCCGACCAGATCGCGTGGAGTTCTACAATGTAGGACGGGACGACATCATGGGCGTATCCGCCCCGTTGTCGAACCCGCCGTGCATCGAGAGGAGTAGACCGGCTCTCAAGAGCTACATGGAGCAAGCGCATTCGATCGTGAAGTTGATCTGCGCCACGCTCGACTCCCAACTCCAGCTTCCATCCGGCACGCTCGCATCACTTCAGCCGCTGGACAAACCATCAGGGACTTCTCTGCGGCTGTTGAGATACCTACCCCAGCCCACCACAGACCGACGCACGTCTCTTCTCGGACATACCGACATCGGCTCACTCACCATCCTGTTCAACATCACCGGGGGCCTACAGCTCCTATCCCCGGGCGCCGACCCGACCGACGACGCGAACTGGAGGTACGTCAAGCCCGTCCCCGGCTGCGCGATCGTCAACCTCGGCGACGCCATGGTAGAGTGGAGCGCCGGCGTCCTGCGAAGCAACATGCACCGCGTGACCTTCGCCCCAGGCGCCCAAGCCCAGGTGCCCCGCTACAGCCACGCGTACCTAGTACGGCCCCAAGCCGAGGCTCCCATGAAGAGGCTCGCCGGCGGCGACAGTCTGATCCCCGAACTGGAGCAGGGCGAAGAGGATAACAAGATGAACGCGCGGGAATGGGAGGCGCATAAGGCCGTTGCTATCCGACAGGGCAGGGATAACGCGAGGAGCAGGGGCGGCAGGGAGATCAAGTTGAAGGGGGAGAAGATCGCTGCCCCTGTCGTCAGTGGGGTCGGCGCTTGAAGGTAGCACACCTTCGATGTCCTTTGTGCGAAAAGTACCAGTGTAATCTTGTGTATGAATTCTACGCCTTGGTTCTTGCGTTTCTGCATAGTGGAAGATGGAGAGAATAAAATTGCTCGAAGCGTAAGTCAGTAAGTACTACATGAAGTGAGTTGTCGTATATCTAGATCTATCAAGTGTGATCGTTCGAAGTAAATAAAGAGAGACGTTGCTCCGGCGACGAGGTTTGCTGAGTAATACATATGCCTACGATTTGCTGACATAATTGAAGTGGTGTCTGACCTAATCAATGATTACATAATTGCTCTGAAAGTTGCTCACCTACTACTAATATGCATCACCACTCAGCAACCCGGGCATCTATGATAGTTCTTTGACGATCAAAACGACCTTGTTGAAGGTAAATATCTGATTTCCTCGCCTTTTAACTAGAACAGCAGACTAATATCAGGGACATAGCTAGAGATAGCTTATGAAGAAGGTGTCTTCAATTTCTAAAGTGCAGCATCCAGGTCTCTCAGACTCTCGGTTGAAATCGTTTCATTTTTCCACCATTGCCTCCTTTTTTCTAAGCGAAAGCAAAGACATTTCAAGAAACATCATCAGTATTCCCTTCAATTAGCGTATAGGAACTAAGTTTTCTTTGGCCAAGGCCACCACCCTTCGAGTGGCATGTGGTCGCAAATGGCATTGAAAGCGTTCTGTGGCTGGTCTCTGTCGAACGAGTAGATGAGTTGGCCTGAGGGATTAACGGCCTCGGCAATTTTGATCATCTTTGGCGTCCAGTCTTGGAGTCGTATATTCGATAGCGCTTCGAGATTCCCATGAACTCGTATACTTGCAGCCCATGCTGGGTTTGGGTCGTGCTTATCTTTCAAAAGCCACTGTCTAGTGTTGGTATACTGGTTTTTTAAGGTGGGATCGAGCACATCTTTGCTGCACTCCGTAACAAATCCACTTTCTTGTTCCACATTTGAGATCCCCCAATTGAACCCCTGGTAATACATCAAATCGGTAACACGACTGCACTGGACAACCATCTGTCCGACCCATGGCTTCTGATAAAGGTCCTTATCAGGGTCGCCGTCAATCAAGAAGTAGATGACAGGTTTCAGAGAGCTGCCGTCCCCTATGACTTTCAAGTCTTTAACCGCCATGACCCACTTTTGCAACACACCCCCATTTGCAACACCTCCTTCAACAGCACCTTAAATCTTTAAAATTTAATAACTCAACCAATT
>MU386006.1:0-51417 GCA_022497145.1 Rostrohypoxylon terebratum
ACTCCACATACTACTCCACACTTAATACACTTCGTGTACACGCACTACACCCACGATGGCTTCAAGTTTGGTTGATGACTAAAATTAAAAGTGGGCCAGTGTAATTGAATTGAATTGAGTGGCTTGGCGTGCGTGTACACCAGTGTAATAGCGTGTAGTTGTTCCGAGCCCTGGTCTTGTGCGTAAGGTGTGCAAATGCCATGTTAATACACCCCTGATTTGATAAACGCGGACAGTCACAGGTGCTTGAAAAGTTGAGGCTTGGTTACTGTTGTATTTTGGATGGACTTGTGTTTGAATGAAGATGAAGTTCGGAAGCAAGCTCAGTCCCTCTGAAATATAATACCGGGCAATACATCCACTTTCATTCCATGAGGTATGTAGCGGCGCATAGGGCTCAGTGGGAAATAAACTATTTTTTTTAAATCACGCTAGGTGCCTATGCGTCGTGTTAATCTTTTCTTCTCAACGCGGATAACCACAACACCGGTTGACTCCTTCGACTACGCACGTTTCACCACTCTTTTGGCTCTTTTGGTACGTTTAACCTTCCGTGACATGGAAAGTTATGAGACTAAACCTGATAAAGCCTTCACAATGGATGACGAAAGTGTATGCGACTTAAAAGAGTGGACTTTAGATCATACACCTTTAGAAACACCAGTTGGAGTTGTTGATCTTACGGATCAACGTGTACTTACAGCCTCAATTGTTGACTAGCTTCGAAAGGCACGTTACAATGACGTCCGCGAGCTAATAGAGGCTAAGAAGGTGCGCACAAGGTATACCAAGCCAAAGCGAGTCGAAACTGACCTAGGTATCAAAGGAGCTAGAACGGGCGATTGAGCTCAAAGAGCTTCGAGAGAATGGTAAAAAGGTTTTACCAAAACTTGACCTTGATCGCCAACAGAAGATGTCAGCTCTTGCGGCTTACATCACTATCAAAGGGAACAATCTAGAGTCTTGTCATCAATGCCAGAACAAGAAGTCTCGAGGACCTTGTACGTTGTGTGTTGCCAACGGTCCAGAGCTCTTTAGTGGAGCTTGTACAAACTGCCAGTTCTCAAGCACAGCGTCTGCTTGTTCTCTCTATAGAGGTGAGTAGTTATCAATGTATATCGAGTGGTTCCGGGGGTTTAAAAGGCTAAATGTAAGCAGGCCGGGCTAGTAAAGGTAGAAAACGAGCTCGTCGCAGTGGCAATAGCGACGAATCAAACGAGGATACCCTTGTATTAACGCCTAGGGTGCTCTCACAGGCTACCACTCGTGAGCTTGAGCGTGGGTTGAATCAAATTAAAGAGGAATTAGCTTCTAGGGAAGCGATTCACTCGGCAAGGAAGTGTAAAAGTCGTTGAAGAGGTATATGAAACAGTGAGTATCTTCACCCCAATCTGCGAAATACCTTCTAATTACCTACTAGGCAGGTATATTCGAGTTTCACTTCGCGTAGGAAAGTCCAAAACTGCACTTTGGATCCAACTATAAATAAAATGCACATATGTTTATGCATCATCTATAATTTGCGCCTGCATCTGATCGTAATCTGCGTAGGGTACTAGGTAGCTGATGATGTAGTCGCCAGCTCTAGATGGGAATGAGAATGAGGGGTAACGGTAGAAGAAATTTCGATATTGTGTATAAATGATCTAAAACATATCAATCGCTATCATAAGACACTAAACAATGTTAGAATCCATCAGATCATTCAAGCGCAATATCGAGATCAATCTCTGGCTTCCTCGATCGGAATTGGATCCTCGATGCCTGGTCGACACCGCTGCCACCCTCAAACGTTCGAGGGACTGGCCTTCCCTTGCCTGGAACGAATCTCCACTCATATTTAAGGAGTAGATGACACAGCAAAATCTTGACCTCATTTGCCGCGAAGAATCGTCCTGGGCAAGCATGCTGGCCGTGGCCGAATAGAGTGTGGGCTGAGTGGGTTGTAACAAGTTGCCAGCCATTTTCTTGGCCTGGCTGTTGTCTCATCTTCAAGAATCGGGCTGCATCAAACTTCTCCGGCTCAGGGTAGATGGTCGGATCCATAAAGTTCGTGCCCACTATCACGCGCGAACCGTGAGGCAGCACGGTGCCGTCAGAGATCTTTATGTCCTTCTCCACGTATCGGTGCATAGTAGCTGGTTTCCTGTTAGCTGGGTCAAATGGTCAAATGCGATGCAGTCATGTCCAACATACAACTTCCCATCGGGCGAACTCGCTGCCCTTCCTTCAAAAAGCTGTCCATAAGCTTGAGCTTGTATAACGAAGTCTTGGCCCACCCATTCTCGCCGATAACCTGGATTACCTCCTCTCGAAGTTGCTGGGCAACATCAGGATATTCGCAGATATCAAACAATGCCGAACAACTCGTTTCCGTGGTCGTGTGCATAGCAGCCATTGTCAACGAAAGTTGGCCGGCAACGAAGTCCTTTTCTTTGCCTTTGGCAATCTCGTACATCCAGCCAATCGTATCCGCAACCTTAGGTGGTTTTAGACCCGCCGCTTTAGCTTGGTCAACTGCGGCTTTACGGCGTGCCACCTCGGGGTCGATGAGATCGTGTGCATCCTTGACGGCCTGTCGTAATCTCTTGCACTGCGGTAGTAACAGATAAACGATAGGGCGGAACAATGCTGGGGCAGCTCGCAAAAGACGCGATGCTACAAACATATCGACGGTGTATGTCTTCGAAATGTCAAGCCATCTCCTGTTGCGACATAACTCTTTCCCTAGAAATACTCTCGACGAAATGCGGGCGACGATTTCTAGCATGTCATCTCTGATTGGTGTATCGGTCCATTCCTTCTTCTCGCCCAGGACTGTGCGCACTGCGTCGGTCGCTTCATCCACGATATCTTTCGTCACTAGGCCGAGAGACTGGGTTAATTTCACTCGTACCGTCTCCAAAATAAGTCCGTCACCGGTAAGGCCTATCCGAACGCCCTCGAAACCCGGATATGATATCGAAAAATCCTGGCTCTGTCAGTACTCGAAAGTCGGCGTAAAGCATGGCTCCATACCTTAGCAAAGGCTTTATTGAAGTCTAGATGAGGATGGTTACGGAGCTCGTCGGCGAATTTATTAGGCAAGACGATCTTTGGACCTGTTCCTGTTATGACTTGGAATGGACCAGAAAACCGCACATCATGTTAGTGGGAGATAGTTAGACGAAGATCATATCTAGCATACTCTTCGAAACCCTTCCTGCAATGTTTCTTTGCCTTGCCACATCCAACTCTTTGTGGGACTTTTTCCGTCGAGGGATATTACTGGAAACCCAGCAAATGGTCGATCTGCGGTGACTATCGAGTAGATAACGCCGAGCACCAAAGTCGCAACGATCACCTGAATGGATACAGGCAATCCTGCGGGGAGAACACTTCGGATCGCCTCCATTATCAAATGTAGCGCATGTATATAGATGGAGTTGGGAGTACAAGAGCCTTGATGCAACCTGCACGAAGGTGAGACCTTATATATTCTTGTCGTTTCTTAGCTATCAAGTCTCCACTGCATGGCTAATGTTTCATCTCTTCAACCGGTTGCATAAAACAGAACTTCCGAACCGTTAAGCGATCCGTTCCAGACCCGATCCATCTCCGCAATATCTTCTTACCCACCTGGGATCTAAGTCCTTGAAAACTCCACAATTAGTGTAGGGAAAACAGTAATCTTAGAGATTTTCGCCAGAGCCAAACTCCAATCACGAACATTCCTTTTTTCCGAATACGGATACGCTATACGAAATGGAATCCACACTTGCACAAAATACACCATAAGCAGCCCCTTGACGTAAACCATGCCGGCAGCCGATTTAAGCTTGATATTATTCTCCTACCAATTGGAATAACTCGATCACGAATACGACAACCTGATTCGAGGAAAGGACACAGGATCTACCCACTGATCTACTGCATGTGCGGCAAATTCTTCCGTACAAGATGACATCTGGAGCGTCACAAAAGTCCATATACTAAGCGCGAAAGCCACAATGACGCGTATATTATATTTTCGAGTTGAATAAGCCAAAAGCCTCATTTTGATAATTTAGGGTTAGTTAAACCAGTTGAGATCTCCAGATAGATGATTCTAATCGCCGCAGTCTCCAAGTTAATATATGCCTACCTAGCTACTATCAACAGATTTACCATTGACCATGTGCACGATAAGAAATCGACGACAGGTCCCCAAATCTTGTCAGCAGCAAAGGATAATACAAATATTCACATATATGTTTTGGTCTACAAGTAACGTCCTGTTGATGACGTATGAGCTTTACGTTACCAGCTGGGAAGTAAGATTCGTCAAAGATCTGAGTCATTGCACAAAGTGGGTATCACAAGGGAGATCTCGTATGGCCATAGGGCTGGCTCATAGTGCCTCCAATTTCAAAACCCGGGACTTTGAAGCTTTCTATCAGGCGTCAAGCCGTAGTCTCCAAGTGGACCGGCACTCAGCCGGACCATCTCCGTCGGTTTTCTTTGGTCGTAATGAAACGATGCAGCGGATCGAGATACATCCGTATGCATAACACAAGTATAAATACCCTTGAGCTAATAATACTGCATGCAGCACTTGACACCAGCCAAGTGAAAAGCGCAATGCAACATGTTATTCATGGATCATTCTCGTCCGAATCATTTTGGGCGCTGTTGACCCTGAATCCGCATATCTATCAGACGAGCATTCGCGAACGCTGAATCCTCAATTTTTTTCCCTAATGAGAGATCTTTAGAGAAACCTTAAAAGTGAAAGAGTCATGTTTCCTGGTAGACGAAACTAGGAGCTGGTACGGCCAATCCACGAGCAGCGATCCAAGCCATAGTGTTTTCAGCGTGGCGTCTTATGCGGTTCTTCCGGAGCAGAGAGCTATGGTGATGGCGTCATACGGTTCTCGCGGAGTCTGTGATAGGAAAATAACGAGGCCGAAGTCGTCCGAAGTCCGCTTTACTCCAAGACCACTGAGTACCTAAACACGTAGGCACCTATACGAACAATACGAACAGCCTATCTTCCGAACATTTCTCATGGTGTCTACCTCATCACTCAAAGCATGATCAATGGGAATGTCAGTTATACCTCATACCTCATCTGTACCATTCAGGGGTCGGGGAATTTTCCCAGCTAAACATGGGCTGGCTTCTTCGATGATGTTAAATGTGTAGAACGGAATCGTAATGTCAGGATTGGATCCATGATTATACAGATACCTGACTTCTAGGAATCTCCCTTTGATTCCAATTTACCTAGCTACCAGGAGCTAGAATTAAGAAGACTTTGTTGTCACTGTACTTGCAACCGCAGCCCCTACTAACAGATTATGTAAGCACATCTATATGGTTACACAAATACTCCTACTTTCTTAACCCTTACTTTAACCCTAACCCTAACCCTCAGAAACATAGTTAGAAACCACCATTTACGTCTGGGAATTTTCTCAACCATCCTCGCATTACCAATTTTCAAGGTTCTTAGGTAGGTAGCTAAGACAAGGTGCACGGTTTACTTCAGTTAACCTGTTTTCTCGTAATGCAGTGCTTCACTTCTGTACCTAGTTTCTTGAGCTACATGAGTAATAATGGCAGTTAGTGTCAGACCTCTCACAACATGAGCAGCACGATATTTCGAGAGTACCTAACGAGCGTTGCTTTAGGAACAGCAGGCAAGACTGCGGCAGGCTTACTTAATATACTCATACTCAGCTGACCTAATCAGCTGAGCATACCTCGATGTCTTGTGTTACGTATGGGATGACCTAATCATGGTTACATAACTACCCCGCGACAAGAATCTCGGATAATCAATCGCAATAGAAGGGTGATTAGGTAAAGGGACTTGGGGTTCGCCTTTCGACCTTCTTTCAAGTGTTTACCTAATGTGATGAGTAATGGCGCTGTCGTTAAGGGGCAGCCTCAGTGCCCTTGAAATTCTATCGTAGCACTTGAGCCTATAGCAACTTGGATTTTCTTTATATGATATACAGTCAAGATTTAAAAGCTCCAAATTATTTTATTTAATTTTAATTCGTAGTACTACTTAGTTTTCTGTTGTGTTTCGCAGTGTACATCTCTTCGCTGAGCTAATCATGGTGTAACATTAAGTCCTGTATAGGCTGACCTAATCAATGATTACCTAATTACCTACTCTTTGACAAGATGTGATGGCCAGGTATTGTTCGGGGGCATGGTAGCCCCTTTTATCAATCGTTCTGAATAGTTTGAGACGAAGTTCATCCAGCTAGCCGGGTGAGAATTAGAAAAGAATGGGTCAATATTTCGACGCCCGAATCTCGCTTTCACAAGCGATCCTCGCCTCTAGCAAATGGGCAGCAAAGTTAGAAGAAAGATGCGAAGGGAATTTGGGATACGCTATTGAAGATAGTAACTGGATAGTGGATTGCCTGGTAGGATTCACCGTACCAATCTCGAGAAAGTAATTTTATGGACATCGTGGACTCATATAGCTTATGTAATACATGGTCTCATTACTCATCAACAAGCCTACGCCGTAAGCTCGACATTGGTGCGGAGGATTTGCAGGGAATGATTGAGGCTTAGGGTCATTAGAACTTGATAGTGGGGGGTCCAAGCCGGAGTTAATGCACGATGGCTCTAAAGCCACCCCAATTCGTCTCTCAGGTACCACGCTCGGAATTATCTAGAACATCATTGCATTGAACCCGGGAAGCGACGGAGGAACTTCAATGCGATGGATTCTCTTGATCTTGGGATAGACTCGACATTTGATAAATCAACGAGACAATTACTTCTTAAAATCCTTATCGCCGAATAAGTGAATGACGCCAGCACTTCTCGTGATTTACGCAGCCTGGTAACTTGACTGAAGCATCTTGAAAGTGATAATCAACGCAGCGCATTCGTATGATAATCAAAGGGGTTTCGAAGATATAAAGTTGTCGTGCCACCTAGTATCTAGATTCCATCATCAACCGGCAACGCTCCAATTCTTGCGACTACTCAACGATATTTCAGAGAACCATTCCTGAGATTTGACCAACATCATGTCTCCTCCCGTGAAGCTCCCAACTGGCCAATTAGGAAAGGATGGCCCTCAAGTCACTAAGCTTGGGTTTGGTCTGATGGGCCTGAGCGTTGGATATGGCGAAGTAGGGTAAGATCCAGATTATCAAGAATTTCCTAGCGAGTAAATGACTGACTTTGAGAAGACCTGATGAAGAACGTTTGAAGATTCTCGATAGAGCCTGGGAACTGGGCGAAGTGTTTTGGGATACCGCATATGCTTACGGTGACAGCGAAGACCTCGTGGGTAAATGGTTCAAGCAACACCCTGGACGAAGAGACGATATCTTTTTAGCCACAAAATGGGCGCTTGAGTTTGGCCAGACGCCTGAGGGCGCGCACGTCATCACTGTGGATAGTTCCCCTGAGAACTGTCGTTCAAGCTGTGAGCGATCCCTTAAGCGACTCGGGATCGACAGCATCGACCTGTTTTATTGTCATCGATACGATGAGAAAACCCCTATTGAGAAGACAGTAGAGGCTATGGTCGAGCTCAAAAAGTAAGTACTTGAATAAGTATGGTTCGAACATCAGGCGAGCGAAGTCACTAACGTTGTGTGATAGGGAGGGCAAGATCAAGTACCTCGGTCTATCCGAGTGTTCATCCAATACTCTTCGACGAGCTCATGCGGTTCACCCAATCACCGCAGTTGAAATCGAATATAGTCCTTGGACTTTGGATATCGAAAATGAGCAAGGAACCAACTTGCTTGCCACCTGTCGGGAATTAGGGGTTGCCATCGTGCCTTATTCGCCTCTCGGACGAGGTTTCCTAACGGGCCGCTACAAGTCTCCCGACGACTTCGACCCGACGGATTACCGGAGGTTGGTGCCAAGATTCAGCAAGGAGAACTTCCCAAAGAACCTTGAGTTAGTGCAAAAGTTCGAAGCGTTTGCAAAGGCAAAGGGCCATACGGCAAGCCAATTGGTGCTAGCGTGGATTATGGCTCAGGGAGACGACTTCTTTCCCATTCCTGGCACGAAATCAGCTAAGTACCTAGAGGAAAACTTGGGTGCGCTAAATGTTACGGTTTCTGCCGAGGAGAATAAGCAAGTCAGAGACCTTATTGGAAACTTACAAGTTGTAGGTATTCGCAACACCCAACTCGGATCAGTTCCTCCCGCCCAGCTCCAGGATACTGTTCCTCTGTAAGTTTAGATCGGTTGGAAGTAGAAGGACTATTCCATACCTAGCTTACACCACATATACATCACGATATACCTAGATCCATAGATTTATATGTTGCATTTTTTTCGTGAGAATTTATCGTTTCGCACTTGACGCAAGCTGTATCTGTACCTGATACGGAATGAATGAGTCGCCGGTAGTGGCAAATCCGGCCTATTTAATGCAGATTCGTGGGTAGGGCTGCGGCTGTAGTTGACTCGTGTGACGTACCTAGGCAGTCACTGTGATACGATATTAGATGTTTGAAGCTATATCATTCCTCAGCTCCTGTTTGATCCCGCGTCTCTCCTCGCCGAAATACCCAGCAGAAACAACGCTTGCCTACTTAGTTGTAGGTATTATTACATCCGTCGTTGACGCATATGGTCCTTTCATTGTCCTCATGGAGTGGCCATTTATTCATCGTCATCCATTTCGTCGTCTTCCGCAGCGTCCTCCTCATCGTCGTCGTCGTCCTCATCATCGCTAGTTCCCGATCCCTCGCTCTCACCTTCCGAGCCAGGATCGTAGTCCTCCTCGTCTTCGTCTTCTTCATCTTGCAACTGCTGCTCAGCTTCCAATTGGGCTCTTTCTAGTTCAGTCATACCGTCTTCGCCAGCGTTGCCGTTCGCATCTTCACCTTCACCATTGGCGTCCTTATTCCCCTTGGCGTTCTCTGCGAGTTCCCTCTTCGCCTTGCGTTGGTCTGCCATGCTTCGATCCTGAAGCCTGTGTCTCATAACATAGTCTTCGTTGATGCCCCCGTAGTCTTCCTGATCCAACATCGCGAATTCGATCTCCTCAGTCGTCTCGGTGTCGCTTCCTTCGCCGGTAAAAACCTCGACCACGATATTGAACGTACGTTGCAACACGCTTGTGTAGCTGACAGCTGCAATTTTATCTAGCGGTAAGAACAACAGCGGCTTCTTGAAGCCCCATAGGATTCCAGTCTCTAGAAAGAAGAGATAGCCGTCCTTCGAACCCCTGAAAGCCTTGACGTGAACGGCCGGCTCCTTTGGTCGATGTGGTTGGCGGACCTTGCTATGAAATTTCGTTGGGTCCGCTGCTACTATATGCACGTTGTTTCCTGCCGCCTGAAGGCACTTATTCAAGGCCCAATGGAATAAGGCGGTGTAAGAATCCGAGACTGCAGAAGCAGCACCAGCATTCGGCCCCCCTATCGAACCCGGTTTTGGCGCACCCGCTGATACAGTAAATACAAGCGGCTCTTCAGATGGCGTGCCTGATTTTGATAAAGAGAAGGAATTACGAGGGAATAAGATGTAGTTATGTTGAATTTGAGATTTCTCGGGCACCGGCAGGTAAAAAGCGTATTCTGTGCCGTTATTAGTCCCACTACAAGACCTACGTAAGATTAAATATGCATACCAATGTTCTTCCACGCGTGCACTATGCTAGGCACAGGTGCTGTTGTGCCAGGAATTCGGGCAAATATATGTTTGGGGGTGAAGCACAGCTCGAACTTTTTGCGCTGTGGAATGGAGACGGATATATCTTTTATTTCCAGCAGTACGTTCTCGCCAGCTACATCCTCGACGGTAGTTGGTGTCGCGACATCTTGCGCGTTTCCGTTTTGGGAGGGTTCGACGTCTACTCGGCGTCGTTTGAGCGACGATGAAGTAGATGGTTGGTCGCCTATCTGCTCATATACGAAGGTTGCAATCTTATTAAATAGCTGGACTCGTGCTGGAGAATCTGCATGATTGGGTAAGCGATAATGTAATGAAATATTGACAAATGTGTGGAATATATCAATAGGTAAATACCGGCAGCCTTGCGGATATCCTTCAAAATATCTGGTCGCGACTTGAATACAGAGTCCAATCTCTCAACATCTAGACCGCCAGCCATGGCGTCAAAGAGAAACTGGTTTAGGGGTATTACCCCAAATGAATCGTCAATGAGATTGGATAGAACTGGTCGGGCGACTCGGGAATGGCAAGATTCTAGTTCGCTTTTCGGGTTACGGTTTAATGATTTGAATGCTGTGATGTTGTTTGGAAGTTGCCCAAATAATATTGTTTCGCGCTAAAAGTTTTGCTACTGCTGCTGCTTGCTGCTAAGCTCTAGGGCTGCTAAGCAATGACGTACAGGGGACCTCAAAAGGGGGAATAATAAGGTTGGCGTTTCTCAATGCCAAGACTGTAACCCGCACCGCCGGACACCTCCAATCTAATTACCTAAGGTTATCAACAACGAAAGTTCCTTCAAGCCACAATTGGAACTCCCAATTGGAATTATTGATGTGGCGTTGATCGCGATAAGATCCAACTCTAACCCCACATCCATAATCCCACTTCCGATACCTTCGAGTATCACCGTTCATCCAAGTTGCTCCAACCTTGGACAACCAAGCTCCGTCTACGTCTTCTCTCAACGTTTTGTGCCCTAGATTCTTATCAATTGTACGCCCATTGTCTTTTTGTTTTTTCTTGGTTCAAAGGAAACTATGTCTTTTCCAAATATATGGAACCATCGCAAGGTAGCCGACACCTCAGCTAAGGCATGTGAGGTTTGCTTCAAACCAAGCACCAGCGTTCTAGTCACCCCGGAGAGTAAGGTCGGTTGTAACTCATCGGAACCCTAAAAGCGATTCTTCCTGATCCATATGTCTCTAGGATTTCTTCTATGTATGTCCCAGCCACCTGAAAGATAGGGGGTTCTGCTCCCCTATCATTGACCAGGAGGCCATTGCAGCCAAGAAGAAAAAGGAAATGGAAGATGAGCTTGAGCGTGTCAAAAAGGAGTATGAGGAGAGACAGCGCAAGAAGAAAGAAAAAGAATCGAACACAGCCAAAGATTCCGACAAGACCAAAGACGACCAGGGAAAGGACAGTAAAAAGGATGATGAAAAAAATGATTCGAAACCGGACCCCAGAGTATATTCTACCTATACAATCAACGCATATAACAAACACCTTTGCTGACTGGCTTGAGTAGGATAAGCCAGACGAGAAAGCACCACCGAAGCCAGATGAGGAGCCAAGAGTGTTCTCGCTACAAAGGTTCACAGATATTTCTGCCTTAAGTGATATATACTGAGCATCTGACTAATTACACGCAGAACTTTCTATCAACAACGACTGGACAAAAAACGCCAAGTAGAGATGGCCAAAAGAAACCGGGAACGCTTAAGCAATCCTAATTTATTTCCTTCCGTCCCCAAGAACCTGCCTTAAACGATGAAACCCTCTAGCACCAAGTGGCCCTCATCTCGGTGTCCAGGCAGTATTGCTCCAAATCTGCCAAGCAACTCGAGCCCCCTTGATACTCCGTGTCTCTATTTACGTTGCGCTCTTAGACATGCTCATGCCTATCTAGGCTAATATGCCTTGCGAGAAAAGAATGGCATACGGCAAGAATATTTGACATCCAGCGAATCAACGTCCAGTGAGCATCGTGGGAATTACTGGATTATATATCCCAGTCGCTAAAGAATACGTTATGATATACCCTTAAAGTACTTAGTTTATTCTCCAGAGTACTTTTTTGAGTACTTACCTGATTGACATGGTAAGCCGAACAAGTTCTGTCTTGGATTGGACCGGCATACCACTGCGGGAACGCGCAGTTACTTCACATCAACACACCATCTTCCCGCTCTAAGCACACACCAACCGAATATCTTTACCGTATTTGCCTAGTTGCGCCTATCTCGATTTGGTGGCTTGCCCCGCGGAACTATAGGCTACGGGGTAAACGTTGACAAGCTGACCACCGAAAATGAGTGGCTTTCCTAAGCTAGAGGAAGTAAGCCTTCGAAACGCCTTATAAGGCTGATAATGGTTTCTTGCCAGCAGATTTACCTTATGGGTTAACGCAAACATCTTATCTTCCGCGTCGGATAGTGACAGCAGGTCCTTGGCGAGCTTTGTCTCGTCACTTCGCATGATATGTGCATCTCATATTGTTGGGGAAATGCTACACGAATCTCCAGACGCATTGGCGAGTTTCCCACATCAGTCAACAACTTTGTCGATTCTGCGACCCGATGCACGAATGTTAGCGCTTACATTGCATCGACAACACACGACACGAGGACCGATGATACCGTTCGAATAGCGAGGCAGTGCACGCTGTGACACCCAAAGCGTAAATGTGGTCGATCTCTACCGGTCATCTCCCGCGTTGATGAACCGATGCAGCAATAATGCAACCGATTCATCTCAGACAAGGTCACGAGGATACCACTGCTTGTGCTTGCATCCAGGAAGTCCTTTCTAGAACGGGCTCGGCGCATGTTGTAATGCGTACGTGCGACGATAACAGGATGCTGTTGTTTCGGCCTGCAAATGGGCAGCGCGCACCAGCCCCCTTTTTGAGACGCCCTCCAAGACCGCAGGGAAGGTAACGTTAAACGTGCGACATAACTCAGTGCCCAAGTTCTTGTGTTTCGGCCATACTCGGGTTTTCTTTGAGCAAATCGAATACATATTGGCACCTCAAAACATCAGCCTTACGAGAGGTAGCACGGATCTTGTGGGTCGACTGATCCTCTTCAGCCGTTATAGGTCTTAGGAATGCCATGTTGTGGGCACTCGGATCTGTCCCGGTGATCGGTCACGACCGCGGTGTAACTGAACAGTCCCGGCATTACTGTTGGTCGTGATATGCAATATATGGGTTTACTTGTTCTTCAGCAGCTATCCTACACATCGCCCCCACGTTACATGTTGATTCTCTATGTTTAGTTTCGGTGATTGTTGCCATTACTACGGGAAGCCGCCTATCCTAGTTTGGGTTGCTTGAGTCTACAAGGCTCCTAATATCGATGTCTTACAACAGTATGGGAGCGGCACAATATGGACGTGTCTAATACCAGCTCAGATATCATAGGTCCACACTCAAACCTGTATTATCTGAAAATTGTTGCACGACCCGTCTTTGTCCCTTTTGGGTTTACCTTCACTATGTTAGAATGTCTTCGGTCCGGCTGATGGACCGGGCTGTCTTGTTGCCTATTTGCGCGGGGGCCGTCTAATTCGAAAGATGTACATTAGTGCTGACGCTCTAGATCACCTAGTATTACCCCCCTCTTGATCCTTCACAACACAGACGAATAATTCGTCCACGCTGTCTCTACGCGCACCCCCATAGGACAAGGATATGTCTAGGTACTAGCTGTATACCTCGAGCTACACTCGGCTGTGGCCGCAGCTTACGAGCTATCCATTATACAGTTTCGGTACAAGGATCATTGCAGAAGTGCCGGGCTGTCAGCGAGCAATCAGAAATTACTTTTCTCGGACTCGCATCTCGACAAGAGCTGACCAATTGTGGGGGATGATGTCACTCACACTTAAGAAATCAATAGGTCGGTACATATTTGGCATTGGTTTGATAGTTCTTGTTATTAGGAAATTCTAACTGCAGCGCACAGGACGATGATGCTAATTCCCGGCTCTTACATCAGTACTTCCCTATGCAAGAAATTGTTGGTGCACCCTATGGTGTGTATAATCACGGACTAGTCAACTCCATCTAATGATGTACCCGGTACTTTACGTTGTGCGGGTTATCTGATGAACTCTACCCATGTATCCGGTCCCGAAGTAGGCTTTTACAACTCCGCTTTATACGATCATTTATATGACTATCCTCAATATCCTATGACATATTACGAACTTCCTAGTAAAAATGAGGAAAAAACTAAGTCATATCTTGATTGATGGGCCTTATTCAGGACACACCGAATTCGTGGTCAGGGGTATATCGCAACTAAAGTCCTTTAGCGGTACGAGCGCGCTTTCCTTGCTTGATGGATTGCGGCCACTCCGACAGGCCCCGTGATTTTCCCGATTCACGGGCCCGCATTGGTGTTACACAGACACCGGTTCCGGATCCTCGGCTTGTTCCGTGAGGGGAATCTCGTTTTCGCTGCCTACTACGGATAAATTAGTCTCGGTGTCCAAAGCGTCAAATAAGAGTTGCAGGTCTGTGGAAACTATTCTATCCCCGCTAGCTTACTACACAAGACCTCCCGTTTCAACATGTCGACAAAGACCACAGGCGCTCAAAACAATTAGACCTGGAACCTTCGCGGGACTTTTCTCTTTCCCTCTCACGTTTCCCGCCTTCTCTGTGACGTGACGGTGGCTGAGTCTACGGACGCACTAGACCGACCCTATCGAAACTGGGCTGCATAGGGCTGGCGGCTAGCCCTATGGCATAATAAAATGGGCCTGGCGGTAACCATCCAGGACTTTGTTCTAGGCCAATTCAAATCAATCACCGATGTGAAACCTACTAGGGAGATTGTCCTCAAGGTTTCCATCACGAGACTATTAACGACACACCGCCCACAAACAATCTGCAGCTGCTACATCGCAAGCTCTTCCCTAAGTTAGAGGGGCTCAGATCCTTGAGGCCTTCTCTATAGATAGTACGGACCAGAACTTCAGACCAGGACAGCCCGAGTTGAGATACCACAGGCAACCTTCTTGTCGTACTGCACGGGAAGCTTTACTCCGCAGGGCGGGTTTCAACGCTGTGCTACCTCTATACACGTCCATGAACGTGTTACGTGCCTAAGCTAGGAATATGTCATATCTTTTTATTCGCAGACCTTACATTTGTGCATACGAGACCAACATTGCATACGATGTACGCGAAACTCGGGGCCCCCGATTGCTGATTCCTACCGGACGTTTCCTAATCGAATTCGGCAATTAGGACCTGCCATCCCCAGTGTTGCAAGATGATCCTACAGCATTATACATCGATATGGGTGTCCACGAAGCTAGAACAGTGTCGGCAGTTCTGTATGTAGGTATGGCATCATACGCCCGTACACGGCTTGTGATGTGTTTCGTCATACGGCGAATTTTGCTTAGTTCGGCGTTAAGCTATGTGCCATTATGCGCCCCTAATAGGAAGAGCGCGGGTGGTCCGCTGTCAGATCTCGCAAGATCCTTATGATTAGCCGAGCCAATCCAACAGCTGATTCCACATGGGACAATTAAATATTATTACACCTAGCAGATACCTAGGTACCTATCTATTTCCTAGACTCTGCTCGACCCCAATCTAAGTCACACCGAGGCCGGCCTACGAGATACAGCCGACAGACGAGGCTGCTATGACAGAGATGCTACTCGGTGGTATTTCCTCTCTCGGCAGCCATCTTTCGGACATAATGATCTTGACTAGCCAGCCGCATTTACGCCTGCGCCGCACAGTCGCTTGCAACACAAGGTCATGTTATTTAGTGCTGCAAAAAAACACATCGTTCGTGTGCTCCCTCACTGCTGACATGATCACCTAAATAACACGCTTATTCCGGTCTCTGCAACTAGCTAGCAAAAACCGAGAGGGACAGCAAAACCCGCTCATCCTTTCGTTATCTGAATCTGACCATCGTGGCCAACCAGCGGCATTTCGTGCCCGCTGAGAAGAAGGAAGAGGAAGAGGAGGAGGAGACAGGATACACACGGCGTTATTTCTATTGATTTGTGCTTGATCCCTAACGTACATATGTATGCGTGCACGCGCACACGTATCATCGCTAACGATTTGATCGCCCCGGACACCTGCGTCGAGGGCCATTGGACGACCCGATTTCTTGATTCCTGGGGGCTTCGTCACGGGAACACAGACCCTCAAAAACAAGATATGTGGGCGAGCGGCCAGCAATGGAATAACGGTACAATACATATACCTTAGCAACAACTATCCTAGCAGAGCACGTATGTAACACGCAGCAGCTAGCCAACCTACCTAACTTGACACTTTTCTGGCTGACCGCCCCCCTTACCCGCGCCTGCATACCTACCTAGGTACCTACCTACATACTTACAGCACATAATAACTTACATTACATTTATCGATCCTTCCCAGGCTGGCTGGCTGGAAGGGGGTTCAAACCATTGTCCCAACCACAGCGGATCCGCCTTTTCCGCCTTTCCTGTCACTCCACTCGCATCCCCGGAAAGGCCCTTCGTGACACGACGGTACGATAACCGCGTCGCAATCTATCTACACATCTCACCTTTATCTGTCATGGATATCTACCCGTCACCCAGCCCCGTGCTTCTTCACCTTGCCTAGCTGCCGTGCAACTCCGCGGAGATTCGGTTGAGCACACCTGTAGTCAGCAGCCCGGCGCGCCCCTTCACCCTTGCCTCGCCGGCAGACGCCATCCGGTCCGCGGGATCGATCCAGTTTTCCCCGCGGGCGGGCTCAGGAGGTATGTAGCGACGCACGTACGTGCCATCCATACCAATATCTGAAGCTTAACCTCGAAATTTAAGCCTCTAACCACAGGATCCGCTGTTCCCCCATCTCTGGTAACGACGAGCGCCTATCTCGTCCCCCCATCCCCCAACCTCGATTTATATACCTATATATGTACGCATGCACGTCTATGCAAATATATATCCCCCCCATGTAAATAAAGCCCAGATGGGAAGGTATGAACAATTCCAAATCCGGGGATTTAATTGTGAATGCTACATAACTGCGTAAGAGGTAGTCAGTCTGGCATGCTTAGCCCGCTATATGCGAGTCAGTTGACAAAAACTGGCGAAGGCAACAATGAAAAGCAATAGTTTTGGAGGCCTAAAAATGAAAGATACCCGAAGCCCGCATACATGTACGGATAAGGAGGCAGATAGTTTGCTACAGCGGCTGTGAGCTGCTTGATACGATCGCGACCCGTGTCTTGGCGCTGGTGGAATGATAGCCCGAGCCTACCAAGGTAAGGGGCATCTTGCGCCCGCTCGTCACTAACGGACGAGGAGGCGGATGGGGCGTTAGGGCACGGATAGCGCGCCGGCTCGTTCCCCCTTTCGTATAGGGACGTATATGCGAGATCGACGCCGCCTGCGCGGGTCTGTATGGATCGCGGAGTCTGATATCGAGCGCCCTACACGTACGTGGCTTGATAATTTGTCCAGGGATCCATCGAAATCGACACTTTCTATGTATAGCACGATCCGTGCCCTTGAACGGCCTAGGTACCTTTCTCTAGGGCTGCTAGATGCAGCCTGTTCCTTGCCTTATTGCAATAAGCATCGTGTTTGATGTCGCGATCGCTTGGGTAAGCCAGGGCCCTGAGAATCCTTATTTTGGCTTCGAAACAGCTGTTGAATAGCCCTACATACGCGGCACGATTCCGCGATTACGTGTGAACGTACTATTCACATGTACCTACTAGGTACATGTCCATGGATGCGTCGTAGTCACTTTCGTGTGGCGGGGGAGAAAGTCAACTCCAGCATTTTCTCCATACGACCTATCTCATACATAAAACTCCAATGTATGTATGTATGTAGGTAGGTACGTACGCGGCAGAATTCGTACTACACACACCCACCGGACTGGTCACCCCTAGCGAAGGCCTACGTACGACGTAGAAAATGGAGTAGGATATGTAACGGAGCTTGCCTTCTCCTCTACTTTGCTCGTAACAGTGACCTGTCACAAAGTCCACTATCCGGAGAAGCGTGACCCACCATCTTTGCCGTTCCTGCATGGAAAGGAGCTTCGTGGCGTGACGTAGATCTAATTTGCAGGGTATCATTTCTATTCTCCGACGAAAGAATAATTCCATCATTAATTTTGCTTTTTCTTAGGTATTTTATTCTATTTTATTTTATTTCCATTTATTTTCGTGCGTTAACCTTTCTCCTTTTTACTTTTTTTCTTATCAGGGCAATTATCGAATAATCCCTGCGCGGTTCTTTTGCCTTGAGTTGGTTGAGGCAATTAAAGGCTCAATTTCACAGGTGAGAGCAAAGCTCCGGTTGCTACATGAACGATACCGAAGCGTGGGAGAACACCGATGAATAATGAAAAGACGGAAATTGGGATGTGATCAGATTTGCGCTGAAAATTATCAGGAAACCTCCCGCGTAGCAGAGCTAGGGTTGACTAAATTCAATAACGTAACATACAGCTCGTTCCGTAAGCAGAGCTTAGCTTTTTGTCACCAAGTAACCCGGCTGGCCAGGTAGTTTTCGTGGGGAGAGAGGTGCGATGATCAGAATGATTAGCGGAGGGCTGAGCAATCTGAAAATTGACAGGCGATGCGGATCACTTAGAGAACTGCTACCGAGGCTTCCCACCCCTAATTTCATCTTCGGGGGTTTCGACATGTGAAAAGGAAGCTCAATAGATTTTTCAGAGATGTTTCTATCAAATTTCATCATTTGAGACAGTAAAATAGCTTGCCTTGACGTCAGCGAAGTCTGCTAAGATCTTGGCTTGATCTATCTACCCAGATTGAAGTTGTGCTACGCTCAGGGGAAAAAAAAAGAATCAAGACATAGGTAGCGTCAGCATTTGTGACAAATAGGTACACCCATGCCATGGGAGTACTTGTGACGCGGCGTTTTGTTTGAAGTGAGGCGTGGTAGGTAGAGCTTCATCGACGATTGAAACATCCCACCTTTTCACACCGACAGTTGTGTCACGGATCAGGCTGACAGGCTGCAATCATTTCTACGTGATCTCATCTCGGGGAAGCGCACACGGCTAAAACAAAAAGCCTCGCGAGGGTTGCCAGCTAATCTTGAGTTGACTAGCTGGCGAGATGGGGGATGAGGGCCAATTGTCTAGCTGGCTTATTATTCGAGCGAAAGCCGCTCGTGGCATTACCTAAAGCCACTCACTCAACGGATGACCAAAGATTATTTGTCGAGAGAAAAAAGAAAGGCTCCACGGGCGCGATAGCGTCAGCAACGACAGGTTGTCTGACGGTGCGGGACGTTCAATGAGATCGCAAGCTGACATGGGGGAACGGGAATGCCCTTGGGGATCAGACGGTAAGCCAGGTTGCGACCCCAGGTCTTTTGCCAAAGGGGGGTATAAGCCCTATGCTTGAAGCGCAAATTCGGTTGGGTTAGGTAGTGTGTGCATCTGACATTGTGCTGCCACAAGGGGATGGCCCGTTGCTAGCGATACGCTACCGACACTCTTTACGTATGCAAAGGTCTCTGATTGGGGTACATTTTGCGAAATGCTTTCCGGCACAGCAGCTGAAGGGGGAGGTGTGAACTGAGAGAAGAACCGTCTAACAAAGTAGCTTGATCCTTGAGCCCTTAGCGGCGGGTTAGGTAAGATACCTGTCAAGGGAACTGGAGGGGAGTGTGCTGTCGAGCGTCAGCCCTTGTTGGCTCGTGCTCAACGGCGTATTTCGTTCTAGACAGATGAGATTCTAATAAACGATCGTAGTTTCGACGAATTAGACTGGGAGCTTACTTGATGAATGTAAAGATAATGCAGTATAGGAATGGTTGCAGAAAAGGATGACCAATGTGTGGTAAATAAATAAGGCGTGCTTCCAAGGCTGTTTCACAGGTGACCGTTCCGACCAGGTGGGAGCCGGATTGCAGGGGCACCTGTATGCCGAAGGACCACCTCATCCACCCGGCTCCGGTTTAGTGAGAAGGCCGGAACCACCCACTCGCTACAGCTACATTTTAACCCTTGCCATGCGAACCGACCAACTGTAGCGCCACATTTAGCGTTTGGGCAGGACAAACGACCCTCGAGAGCACCATCCTCTAACATCGGCCTCATCCAAGAAAGTGTCTCGATGAAGACGTGGGCACAATTCGAGGGTTCATCTCGGCCGATAGGCGCATGCAGTACGACAAACTTCGGCGTTGCAAGGATGCGTCTGCATTTCTTACAACGAATTTCCTTGCCGCCTTTTGGGTTTATTTCGGCTTCGGGAATCTCCCTTCCCGATTCCAATTCATCCTCGAACCGGATATCTTCAGCTTTGGGTGCCTCATGCACGTCTCTGTTTTCCCTTAGCATCCTATCATATAACCATTTTTGATATATGGGATGTTGTTCCACAGAATTTTCATCGTCAGCAGGACATCCCATCTCCCACCACAATTCGAGCTGGAGCAAGAAGCCAGAATTGGGTTCAGCGCCCGGGCGAGCCTGGCGGACCAATTCCAAGGCGCTTTTTACGGCATCCTTCGAATTTTGCCGCCGCTGAGCCGCTGATGTACTGGAAGGAACAAACTGTTTGCCTCCGAAGCGGTGAGGATATTTGTGAAGGATGAAAGCAATCACGCAGCTGACAGAACGTGAGATACCCATGGCACAGTGCACGTAAACGCCGGTGGGGGGTTTGTCATCAATATCTCCGGTCATAGGCTGCATCGCCTCCGCCTCCGTGTCTGCACCGCTGGGTGAAGGGGGATACAGGCCACTGTCGATAAAGCGTACCGCAGAGGGGAAGTGAACTAGCAGATCCTCGTCCACATCGTCGTCCACATCAATGCTCAAATGCTTGTAGCGCTTTACTTCTTCGCCCCATGCCTCCAAGCTGTATTTGATAGCGGAGAGAATGTGAGTAATGCCACTGTTCCGCAGTTTTTCACGGCCCGAATCAGTATTCAAGATCCAAAGTCTAAATGCTTATGTTAATTCATACCTTTCAAAGCTGGGACTATATGGCGCGGGGGAAATTAGGAGTTGATAATTACCCTCCAACGTAAAGATTGTCGGGTCCAGGGACCCTGTATAATGACATGACTCTTTTTTATGCCTCGTATTTCCACTCTGCAGTAGGCTCTCTGGCTCTCTAGGTGCTAATTAAGGTCTTATGTACGTCTATTAATATTTAGGCGACGAAAGATGTGACGGATGCTGTGATTGATCTTAATTCATAGGGGATTGATATACGTCTCATGAATTTATATGAATTGAAATAGGAAGATTCAAGAAAGTAATAAGATTGGAAAGTTTATGAAGTTTGCAACATTCAAACTAAACTTTCCCAGGTCCCTCTGTCCTTCCATGTGAAATCAAATATTTCTAGTCGTTGGTGCCGCGGGCAAAAAATGGGCCCGTATAAGCTTTAGCCCCTCAGTTATTAGTAGTATCCGATTTCAGGCAGCCTGGCAACCCACCTAGGCAGGCTGAACACATGTGGCGTTAAGGGAGGTACCTACTTACATAAGGCTCGAAATTTTAACTTTTCATCTCTCCCGATAGGGCTGAATCATGTGATGACGCTAATCCCTAAAAATTGATCAATTTGTTTACTTGCAGCTCGTGCTCTGCTGAAGAGTCCTAGCGGCACCAGTTTTCTCCAAATTCCCATCCAATCGACATGGGACTTTGGTCAACCGCCCTACATATGTCTATCTAACTCTTTACGGTAATTATTTTCTAGTGTATTTTCCCCCCTCCCCTTTTCATTCACAGGTTGTCTCTTTTCCATTTTCGTTCAGCGGCATCTAGTTCTAGAAATATCCTACTCTGCGTGGAATCATTGGCACATGTTAGAATACTTTATACACATAATTTTTTATGCCTTCTTATGTTAAATTTACATACGTTAGTAGGTACGTGTATCTATCCATAGGTAAGTAGATATCGTTCGCGCTCTTCGTGGATCTCTAGAACACTTGAGCGATTGTTACCAGTCTGCCAGTATGTTGTAATGTGGCCCTTATAAAGTTGCGCACATGTGATATGCACAATATAGTGGTCAGCGTATGATCTATGAGCTGACATGAGTTACTAAGAAAATGGTGAACAGTCATCCATCATCCTCTATAGAATCTGCAGTGTTCGTATAAGCGTAGGTACAGGACTGTGATCCTAAAATGTTTCTTCTTTACTTTAGACACTTGATAACATGAAGTCTGATAAGTTATTATTTATCTACGCCTCAATTGGTCGTATCAGATTGTGGACTTCGTTGCCATAGGTGGAGAATCAACAGTTTAGTCTTCCGATTTAGCACCTGAACAGCTGCATTTCGACATGTGCCAAGCAGTGAAATACCCGTTAGAATGGAACGGCGCCGTCAGCAAGCAGCTGCGTCTCGTAAATTAACCATTGACAATGTATAATTCACTTCTACTGTCCCAATGTGGTGTTGGTGTCGCCTCATGCTTCGGCTGGAATTTTGAATTCTAGAGGCGATTGCTCTCTTAATTTAATTTGGACTGCCCGTAGTATATCGATTTCAAGAATCACATCGCCACCGACCACTGATCTCTGCGAGGAACCATCCAGCGGACGGGAGATCGGCAAGGCGACCCAGGATGCTCTTTGATGCGGTGAGACTCGGAAGCGCACCACGCACGATTACTCTTAGGCATTCCAACCAAACCCCCTTCTCCCATTCACTCCCAGCGCGCCAATCGTAGCTCCGGCTGTCGTGCATAAACGGGCGCCTACCCCTACCCCAAATCAACGAATCAAACTATCCGAATATTGCGCATCCAAAATTCATAGGCTTTCTTGTCGAGAACCCCGCGCAGTATTGCTACCCAACCTTATCGCTTGAGGGCTGCTCAATTCGCTCATCTTGCTGGTTGTGGAGGTTCCTCATCGAGCATACATGCATTTTCCAACATATTCGTCCATTTACCACTTGTTCCCGCATGACTGTGCTTTAGATGCTGTCGAAAATGATCCGCACGATAGAATTTTTTGCTCGAATTGCATTCGCGGAATTTATGCACCTCCTGAAGATGTCTCAGACGCTCTTCCCAATCTTGGTCCGATGGCTGTCGTGGACGCCCAACGCCTCCACGCCGCTCAAATTCTTCTCCGCAGTAACCACATATGTCGGCTTCTCCAGGCCGATTCGTACTTTCATGAAATGCGCGGTCGTAGCGCGAAAGAAGCAGTGCAGAACACGACCAGCTATGTCGTCTCACGTGGAGACTGTTTTGATGACGTTCCGCCTCATTCTTATTCTTAAATCGGTTACCACAAAAAGAGCATTCATATTGTTTTTCAGCCTCATGGGCACTAGGTAACTAGTCAGTAACAAGTAAAGAGGCCACATAAAGGTTCCTGACGAAGGGTTTCAGGTTTGCAACTCACGTTAGTTCCTCTGCTGTTTCAAACTTTTTCGGTTTCTTAGGACAGCATTCACACATAAAGAAACCACCGGGTATTTTTGAAATGCCTGACTTAGACACTTCGCTCACTTTACGGGGAGACGCAAGCCGTCGGTTTTCGCTGCTTATATTGCGCTGATGAGGTATCCGTACATATGAAGCGCGTGGTGAGTGAGCAAGAGAGTTAGGGATACTGTATGGTGAGTTTGAGAGGACGTCAACTGGGGAGAGTCCTCCGCTAGATAAACCACCAGGTGATCTTCCGGCAAATGTGTTGAGACTGGAAAGGGTTGTGGTTAATGAAGCGCTTGAAGCGAAAGATCCACTCCGTGTCGCCGAGGAAACCGACGAGATAGATCCTGGAAGGACACCGCTAAGACGTGGGGTTGGCGAGGCTCTCGATGCACCTTCGCGACGTCGTAATGGGTCGCATGACCCGAGCATACCCTGCATTTGAAGATCATCACCAGGCGGTGAAGATGCCCGCCTCTTTTGGCCGATGGCCTGATGCTCCGATCGCGACATGTAATCCTCTACTTGTGACCTATCCTCCATTGGAAAGTCGTTGTCATCCATGTTATCGTAGCTACTATGTGTGGATATTGTTGCGTCGTCCGGCAACGAGCCACTGTTGTTCCTTCTCGTCCGTGAAAACGGCGACCGGTCTGGATCTATCGGTTCAATAGGGGAGCGATATTCACTACTGGCACTTCCATAAAAAGACGGGCCGCGTGGTGAGAGTGCAGACTGTGGGGGGGTATCCGTGAAACGATTGGGAGAGTCGATAACCAACTTGTTGTTGTTGCCCGATCGGATGGGCAGAGAAAGTCGAGTCAGTGGAGGGTGCAAGCGGTGTTCTTGCGCAACTAAACCAGGAACAGCATTATTCGCTGAGGCGCTGAGAGCAGACCGACGAGGCGGGGATCGATTGTCGAAGTTCCGTCGGGAATCTAGTTTCTTGATTAATGCGTTATCATAGTCGTTGCCGTTTGGCCTGTTGAATTGATATTGGTCGTGGGACATGAAGAGTTTCTTAGGGAGCGAGTCTTGAGACCTAAATAGAGGCTCTACAGTTAGTCTCTCGTAAAGGGATGTGTTGTTGCGGAACTAATAAGTGACTGTACCCTAACGAAGATATCGTGGAATTCAGGCTATGATAACCTTCGTCTCTTGGAGGTCGTACTATGCCATGCTCGTTGTCTGCCCTGCCGAATCGAGGTCGGTCGTGTTCCAGGTCTTGTCTCGTGCTGTCCCAGCTTGCATTTGAGTCAATTGAAGGAATACGGTCATGTCTAGTAGGCTGTAGGGGTTGACCTAATCCAGGAATAAATTTGGGAGGAGGTAATGGTGGTGGCGCATCGTCTTCGGCGATACGGTGTCTGTTTGATATCGGCATAGGAGTAGATGAAGCTAAAGTTGGTGAGAATCCGGATTGAATATGGGACCGGCCTGAACCTCCATAGTGATCGAAGTGGTTCGAACCCTGGATGTATATGGCCGGCGGTGAGCCTCCTGGCTCCCTTGATACGTATCTAGGGATATCCATATTGTGTTCCCCGTTTTGAAAATTCGAGTAAAGGAAGCTGGTTTTGTTCGACGTAGGCCAATGATCAGAACGCCACAGTTTAGTGGTAATGGGAGTAGCTGAGTAGGTGCAGAAGCTGGCGGCTGATTCGCCGAATCAAGGAATTAGTTCGCCAAGAAGGGTATAGAGCATGTAATAAGATGGTGGAGTCGGCAAGGCGGTGATGGCGGCGCTGAGGACAGTATGTGGAAACGGACGGTGGCCCGGCCTGAATCAAGAGACATACGTCGTAGGGATAGCAGTGGCGATACTCGTATCGGCAGTGCCGACGTCGTCTGTGGAAGGCAGCGGGAGTGTGATGCTGGAGTGTGATGCTGGAGTGTGATGCTGGTACTGGTACTGGTACTGGTACTGGTGTTGGTGTTGGTGTCGGTGTTGGCGTTGTTGAAGGCTCGTACTTGTGAGTAGGTAGAAGAACGGTGCGAGGGTATTCTAAGACAAGATGAAAACGTAAAACGTCATGATAGTAAATGATATGTAATAATAACACGATGATGATACACCGAGATGAACCCAACGAAGAAGAAACCAAAGCAAGTAGGTACAAGATTGAGCCTCCAGAGAAACAATCGAGGTTTGAAGCTCAGCTCAGCTATGAAAAGAGAATATGGCTGATGTTGACAAGGTAAATAAGGTCAGGTCCGGGTCGGGTCGGGTCGAATATTTTCTTTGGTCTTGGTTCTCTTGGTCGACTTTCAAAAAAAAAAAAAAGGAAGCTTGACCAATGGTTCCTAAACCCTAAGTTCGACGCTGGACTCAAATATCTTGCCCCTTGATGTCTCTTTCGACGGTCACTTTCTATATCCGTAAAGTTCGTGTGGCTATAAAAAGTCCTCTCGACCTTAAGATGGAAACGGTAACGACAAGGTTAGGCGTTGTATGAGATTTCAATGTTCGGCCAAACACTCGCAAGAACCCATCCACAACCTTTTTTTTTTCTTTTTTCTTGAAAGGTTTCCCAGAAAATCGAAGAGGGGCGAGGTTAGGTGCATATTAAAAACTAGATTCGAAAGAATGGAACTAACTAACCCACACAAGTCACGTAACAAAACCCGCCTTACGAGCCTGCCAGCCTACATACTACATACTGCGTAGTGCCTACCCGACCAGGTACCTACCTGCCTACCTACCTTCTTCATACCTAGCAATAATAGTACATAGTAGTAGGCTAGAAGCTACCTAGGATTGCGTGGGTTCAGCCCTTCAGGCAAGACAGGGGTCTTCAAGATTCGCTCTAGCGTGCCTTACAAGAGTGGAGGTACGTAGGCGTAGGTACCCTGTAAGTTCTTATGGGTGGATCCAGCCTAGGTAATTCATGTTGTGCTAGGGCTGTTAGTACATAGTAGGGAGTAATAATGCACACACATATATGTACATACGTACCTAGTACGTACTACTAGTAAGTACGCTAGAGCATAACCTTGTTCGTCGTACTAGTAGTGGAGCTCATTATTAGGGCGGAAGGGTGTCCAAGGATTCAGGGTGGGGTGTATTTGAAGAAACAGCGAAGGGAAAAAGAGTTACGCACAGGGGTTCGCATCAGAGCTACTATGGGCGTGGCCGTAACTACCTGGTATCTCTCAGGTCACTCAGGTCATGTACCTTGGTACCAAAATATGGTGAGGCAGGATCCATATGCGTGTACGCAGTAATAGATGGGACAACTTCAATGGATGAAGTCAGGTGCATTTCCAGGTGGTAGGATCGATGCGACTTCTAGCCGGCACAGGGCTGCACCATCTATACCCGCCTTCCACTAAAGGCTGGATTCATAAATTGGGGTAGGATAACGTTACTAAGAGAGAGTTTAGAAGCGTTTATGTACGGCGTACGCATCCATACCTGCCAGGTGCCTACATACTATGGATGTATAGTGTGTGCTCACTTTTAATACCTTCCAAATTCTTATTAATATACAAGTAATGTCCATATTCTAAGGTAAGGTATAATATGTCTACTACATAATATATATAGTATAGTATGCCTAGCAGTATGTGGTAGTATAGGTATATATTTACCTACTTACTACCTAGTAGTACATAGATGGTAGGTATTATGGATACAGATGGATCCATCGAAAGATAGTTTAGATGTGCGGTAAGAATGAATGTCTCATCGATGATGTCGATATCCCAAAGTAGTACTTCAAGAGAGAGAAACAACGAGCGCTGTTAGTTTGAAAGCCTAATGTTAAGTAATGGCACCCTCTGCATGCTACCCGCTTTACGCTATACCATGCAGTATTAATAGCCAGCATCCATTTTGAGAAAAATGACGCTGATAGCTACCATGTCCTGAAACATATCAATTCACTTCATCTCTCCTGTTTTGCTGGCATCAGACGGATTTTTCTGCATACGATATATGATGTAAGTACATAGTATGCAAATATATACATAACAGATACGATACTATGGATGGCACCTACCCAGTACTTACCTACTTAAGTATATAGGTATTAGATATGTATATAATTAAATAAGTAGGTATATAAACACTCCATAAACTTGTACGTTTTTTCAACACAATAGGTAAACACATTTAGGACCTAGTAGGTACTACGTAGGTAGTAATGCGATGATCATCGCATGATGTGTGCGTATAAAGTACTTAGTACCTTCACTTCTTTTTCTCATCCCCTAAATAAGTCTTGTAACGATGCACTCATTCGGTTTCTTCCGTATCCGTTAGTAGTTTGGTAAATCTCCAGGGCTATTGATCAAATTGGATATGGTGTCTTTGGGGAGCGGTTTTCGGACCGATCATGCTAATTTCCAAGGTTTCTACATAGTAAGAAAACTGGACGTTATGCCGCTATCCCACGTTCGCCTACTACCGATGCGTCGTAGGGATCGGTCATTGACTCCAAATTGAGCCTCACAAGCAATCAGACGACAGCGATAAAGATGGGGGTTTCAGCCTTATAAAGCCTTATATAGGGATATAAACACGATTAGCTAATTCCCAATATGGTTCAAGTATTGCGATCGCTGATGAGGCTGCATACATGTAAATTGGCTTAAATACAACATGAACTCGAACTTTACAACATCAATGATACGAATACCAGACTTCTCGGAACTACGACTATGCAGGTAAGTGCATGCACATGTGTATATCGCAAATCTGCACTGCAGGTAAGATATGATTATAAATTGGTTACATAATCGGTATTCGCACATACCCAAAACACAGAAAACTTGAACTTTGTTAGTGTTAGACTAAACCCGTTTCCTAACTCGAGCTGATGACTAAATTTTACCGAATTGCCTTAATAGGAAATCCCCACCGCAAAGCTTCCGGTTGTAAGCAAAGAGATTCGCGAGATTCGCCTGAACTAAACCTTTCAAGGCCAGTACTTCGCATACCATGATCATGACCGTGACCGTAACCATCTATGGATGACCTTAACCGTACGAAGTAGTCACAAAGCCAAAAGCCTATAGCAAGGCGAAACTAGATTATTCGTCCTGACCCCTAGCAAAAGCCGGCGACCAAAGTGAAATCTCGTCATCGAACATGATTTAAATATATGATGGTGCACGTCCTAGGAGATTCGTATAAGGCAAAGGCACGCTTAGTTTTATTAGACCGCCGGATATATGTACATCGGCCTACATAATCTGACAGCGGCTTAGCTTACTCTGAGTTGATCGACGGCGGATAGATCACCGTGGCGCGGTACGAAGTGACAAATCAAAATACATCCATGAGATCAATATGGATGGCACGCACTACACTTAATAGATGAAAGAGTGAACTCACATATGCAACACTGAGTAAACACGTAAAATTTTTCCCAATGTTTTACATGCCTACATACCTAACATATATGATGTGTAAGTTCGGTTATATATTTGTATCATGGATGTGAGTTGATGATGCATCAAGTATATGAGAAGTAGAGAGGCATTTGGCATTAGTGTGTCTCGTAATCCAATACATAAAAAGTACAAGTTCAAATACCGTCGGGTTCAAGGTTTCAAGGTTTATTTGCATACCTTGGCAGACCTCACCTAGGCAGCTAGTAGGTAGGTACGGGTACCTGCCAGGTAAGTTCAAATTTCAAGTCCTACCTAGTAGGCGTCATCTCACCATCATCCAATATCCGGATTTTCCCAGCCCTAGAAGCCACGACTCCGCGAACCCGCGAACCCGCGAAGTTTCTCCTCAGCCCTACAAGCCATCTCAGATTGAAGGAATAAGACAAGCTAACATATGAATCGATATTATGATTGGCTCCGCAGACTATTGCCTTGACGGAAATGGTTAAGTTTAGAACCTTACAACCTTGGAACCCCTCTTATTATTCGTGCCCCTCCTTCTTACCCTACCATTCACTATTCACCACTGCACCTACCTTCAGGGCTGTTACCTGAGGCAGGATCTAGCCCTAGAGTTACATATCTTAGTTGCGTCACCGTTGTGGGCACCATATGGATACTGATGCACCACACCAACTCACCAACTCACCAACTACAACATGTAGAACGGAAAACTTCTAACGTTACACATTCAACTTATCTCTCAACATCCGGTCAAATCACTCGTTACCTATGGAACTATTCAATTATCGTGAGAGATAATGCAATTGGCACCTTTGACTCATCTGCGACTCTGTCGACCATTATATCCTCATATCCTACGTACTCTGATCGCTACTTATAACCTCAGCTTAGAATCTGCAGGCTACAAACGCCCAGAATCCACACTTTTCCCCATACCTAACATCCATACAACCCTGAGTAAAATACAAAATATCCAACAATAGATTAGGCCTTCGACTCGGCTGTCCCCACAACCGAGTTCACACCTTGACGACGAATACCTACCTTTAACTGGTTAGTTAATCTTAGACGGCGCAATAGCTTTACGTATAGCTTTACGTGACCGCTCATTCGCAGGCATCCAGCAATACGCGCCTAGAGATGGATATCATGCAATTCGTGATACCAGGTAGATTCTAGAATAAACGCTAGGTTCGCCAAGCCACGACAACTCTGATGCCTAGATTGGTCATATTCAGCGGTCTCAATTCTAAATGCCTATCCATCGAAGCAACTTCTCTTAAGATGTCGATCCGGCGATCAAAACTTCCGACAGACACTTATGCCCAGCCGAGATAGATCAATTTGCAAGCCTAAAAATAGGGAAGCTAATTACCCAGACAAGTAACCTAGCTCACCTGAGCTTGATCCTGCAAACTTTAGGGTTTATGTTGGCGTCACCTAGCCATATGGATGTGAGCCTCCAGAAGCTACCAAAATAAGCGATTCTGGAGGATCTATCTGCGATTGAGAAACCTAGGAGCCTTACCTATATGGAAGAATACGTACCGGTTTTATAATGGGCTTACACATATTAATATGTGGATTTCAGATATGAGGAAGTGTAAGACACTGGATCCAGGCTAATGCTCAATCAAAAGCCGACTGGGCTTTGGTACATAGTATAATATGCCTACAGGGCTTCAAGTGTCCGCTGAAACTGTGTTACCGCTAATATGGTAGGGCAACGAAAATCGAATGTTGGCTTCAACGAAACCCTGTCCGTTCTTGTTTGGTTTGGTAATTTCTTTCCACCTCCCGACACTACGGACGGCCTTCTCCACATAGCTATCTCATTTGACCACACCCACCGAAGAATTTCTCTTGATGTCAACTCAGCATAATGGGGAAACTGGAAACTCAGTACGACCGGTCTCAAGTTAGAAGACGACGACGCCCTCATATGTTACGCGTCGTCCGGTTAGGACACTGTTTTGCGGGGTGTCCGAACGATCAGTTCCGCTCTACTGATCGTTCGACGAAGTTCTAGAGCCTTTCTAGCTAGCACACATGCTAAATAGGTACTCATGCCTGTGTACACAAAACACATACATATCAGCGAAAACAACGCCCGCATCTCGGGGAGATTGGACAGTTTCACGACGAGATTACATACATGTATGTATCTACATGTCTTCATGGAAAGACTCTCCTCAGCTCTCACTTGGTCTGACAAGATGGCTCTACCGTTGCACCGGGAGCTCAGGCATACATGAAGTGGTGAGGCGCAAAATAGGGATCTCTGCGCGAGGTTGCGTACCACGTCGGTAGACGACAGGCGAGCCGCGCGACGGACGCAGGCACCATTGTCACAATACAGTGATTCTCATTCGCCCCGAGCGGCACTTGTCGTTCGACAGTGAGACATGATTCGTGAGGTTCCCTTACGTAGGCCCGAATGGCTACAGTCATGGCGCTAAGACGTCAAAAATGCCGAAGATCTATCTCATTGCCACTTGGTAATGCAAGATCTGCCTCAGAGACTGGCTGACCGCCGGTGGACCCTCCAGTCGCCCGGCAGCTTCCGCCCCTTGTATCATTTCAGTCGGACCAACCAACTTCGACTCTTCGACCGCATACTCATTGCCATTCTCTTGGTATATTTTTCGTTCAGGTCATGTGAAGATTCGAGAAGGGCAACAATAGGTCATCAATTTTACTCGAACCTTAGTAGGTAAATAAGTACTAAGATATGTTTCAACATCGTCTACCATCTAGGGTCTTTTCTCTAAATTTTCAGTCATACCTACCTATTAACTATTTACTACTTTCTCATGAGTATACACACTAGATCAGGGATAGAGGGCCTTAAAAGGGGAGAACTAGTCGGACTACCTAGTAAGTGCCTGAAATCAAGAAGTCTCCGGTTTAATAAATCATGGATCCCTTCTGCGTGGACAAACACCCGCAATCCCGCCAGCGGGAATTAATAGTCCATACTACCTACCTGCCTAAGTACCTAGGTCCTAGGACCTAGGTACACCACCTATGTAATAGTCATGCGCATTTGATTGGCGGTTGTTGGAACCATATCGATGATGTCAGTAAGTAATGCATACCAAATGATTTGGCAAGCGTCAAGCCGATTTTCTTTTATATCTTTTCATGCATTTCGTTTTTCCCCTTTTATCCTTTCATAAAAGTATCCATGGATAACGGAGGACATTGGTGAAAACAGTATTAAAATACTACTATTAACTTCACTAACGCTTTTCGACCCCGAGGTTTTTAGCTCTGGTACCTGCCTTACTAACTACCTACCTAAGGAACGGCCATCTTAAGCATCTGACAGATTTTGAGCGCTTGCATCGTATCACATCACATCCTGTCCGTTGCACTCAAATGATTTTGTAACTTTCAGCAATGATAACTTGATAGGTCTAGACTTTCCAAGGTTATAAGCTGACCACTGTGCACTACTTAGGTTCGAACACTAGTTGAGGCTAGTTAAGACTACTATTCCAGCTGCGGATATTAATTGCGCTAGTAGCTAGTAGCATGGATAGCTTACGAGTATCTAGGCCCTAAGCCCCTAAGCCCCAAATAACTGACAGCCCTGGCTTGGCATTAGGACCACTTTCACGAACATTGAAATTCTGAAATAATAGTACAATACAGTAACCTTTAGCCTTTAGGGCTACCAGTCAGCCAATTAATACCTAGCCTTTAGGTAACCTTGGAGCCTTCAAAGTCTTGGAGCTTTCAAAGTTCCTGCTGGACACGCAGCGCAGTGATGCCAGGCTCCCCGAGCAGTATGCAAAACACTCTATTGCACAGCCCAGTTCCAAGGTTGGAGAGCCCACCCAGACGCCACATCGGATAACGGAGCCCAGTCTGGTGATTCGACATCCCATTATGCGTTACTTCGTCTCCTACCCAAATCGGCTGTTAGAAAACCTGATAGCCACGAGAAGATCGGTGATTGGCATAGCACTAGCAAGTAGTTTTGGGGGGGGTAGCCCCTTTTCAGCTGAGGGAACTACCACTAAAAGAAGCTACCTATTATATTATCGGGTGATTATGGATTCGATCATGGATGCTCTACACGACACTACACGACACTACAAAGGTAGCATGGCAAACGCAACGACATCTTGTGTTACAACGACACCCTCCAAGAGCCGATGCATATTATTATTAATATTTGGCTACGTTTGTGGTGCGCGAATGTTTCGTCGCTCCGGGGTACAACCTCTTCTTTTCCCCTTGCTTAACCCCCCAAATTCTTTTTGCATACAGTTTCGGCACAGTGCCCCATATTCTATTTGCACCGTACACGATAATTGACATTGACGGATCTAGCACGGCCTGTGTACCAGCCTACTAGGTATGTACATATGCTGTACATACAATACATTGTATGTATCCTGGCCGCCTGGCGGGATACCAGGCGGGATAGGGCACGTATGTTTAGGGCTTGGCGCGTATGACATGCAGCTCAAAACTGCACGCAACCTTACAAGGCTGCATCCATACCTACCAACCTAGCAATGTATTGTACATACATACTACATACCTACCTACTATGTAAGTAGGAGGCAATTCATCTCTTCTTACCGCTCCGGACTCGGCTGGCCTGAAAAGTTGGGGGCCAATATTTAATCGCCCATGGTATGTATTATTGTACAATACCTACTATGTAGGTGATGAGAGTAATAGGCGAACAGGCAGACAGGCAGGCAAGCTACCAGCTACCAGCTACTCAGCTCCAGCCTTCTCCCTACAATACCTGACTCATACGAGGCGACAAGGCTGCGCGTCTAATTATTGATTTTCTATATTCCCTGCGGTTCATTTGACAAAGTACAGTAACTCCCACCTGAACTTTCGAAGATCTCTCAACCTCTTGATCTCCCTACAAACAGGTATTAACCAAACATGTTCCGGCGTTTTTTATTACCGAGTTCCTTGTCGCCTGATATGCAAGCCTGTGTGGCTGAGTCTATCAAAGACCAACAGTATTCGTCGCTCATAACTAATGCTGCATATGCGATGCGTCCATGGTCTTCCAGACATTTTTTTTGCCCTAAAAGTCGCCATATCATTTCCTCATTACAGACACAGACGGGACAGCAACCTGCGACGACGATAACCTGATGATCCATTGGACCTCGACTCAAGTACCGACAGGCCTCAAATGCAATACGAGTCGCATTTGTCATAACTGACGTTGCCAACCACCTCTGAGACCTAGGTACTTACTACAATCTCTCTATCTGGTAAACAGGAACGTCAGCCCTTTTAAGCCGTGGCTGTCTTTTTGCCTGTTCCAAGCCTTCACACCTCCGCTCCACGCCCACACCCACACTTGCGGATATTTTGTCTCGTCGAGTGACGTAGAAAAGAAGCCCCGGAACTGGTAGGTTCAAGGTTGTTTATTCTCTGCCTACCTACCTACTGTCCTACTCATGCATGAAGTGGCCCACACGTAACACTGAGGAGAAGCAAATAAAAAAAATTTGTCTCCTAACCTATCCCTTTTTCTTCTCCCCAATATGAAATTTCAATGGCCCCTTGCAGCAGCAGTATGCGCTATATCCCACCCGCGGAGATTCTCAGAAACCTGCAAACCGAATGTCACTGTTCTATGTTCGCTTCTACTCCGACCCAATCGCGATTGACACAGAAATTATAAATCATATTTCGCCTTGTATATTAGAAACCTTGGTAAAAAGTTACGAATCAAACAGCACCGATACACATTCACATTCACATGCATCGAATTTCAGCGCCTCTTTCGGATGTAGTGACCCGTAAATCGCCTAGAGGTCTGTCGGGGAGGTGAAATTCCAGTTTCAGTCAGCAGATATGACGTCCAGGACATCCAAGGCTGAGTCCCACCAGCGCGGTATACCAACTTAGCCCCACAGATAAACGAGTGAGGATCTACTTCGTCATAAGGCAGCAAGGAAATCATAACCTACCCCGGGTTGACTCCCCTATCCCCGGCTCCCGGCGTCCTCTGCTGAATGTCCGGGCATAAATGGGTGAGACTCGTGGAAGCCCAGTGGCACAGTCCACGCGCCCCCGCAATGACGGCCCATTCGCCGGCTGTTGATATATTGATCAGCCGGGAGGTATATTGCTCTCGCTGCGGATGGCACGTTGTTGCGCGTCTACTGTATGCTTCCAAGGACCCCTTTTCATCTGCACATCTGCAAAGGAACCTTATCGAGCAAATCCCCAGTCTCTTGGGGTCTCGCGACCTTGCTACATCAGTCGACTAATTGGAGAACATATCACGCAGCATCGCATCAAGCGCCGATTCTCTAGTGGCGCCCTCTTTTACCCTATCAACCACAACTCATAACGTGGTACGCGCACGTTCAGAGTAGCAGTAAGTGCCATACCTGGGTCGCCGGAAGGGACAGGACTTACTTCGTCGTTATTCCGGAGGATATATATGGCCAATGCCATATTATCAATAAAGGAGCGTTTCAGAATGAGTTTGGGCCGTCGTTTAATTTTTATATTTTTATTCTTAGGTATTTTTATATATATTTTTTCTTTTGCTAAGCACCACACACTGTCGCAATATCATGTAGGGGACACCTGCTTTCTGGCTGGTCGGCTACGTCGTCGGCTGGCTGCCCTAGATTTCAGGAACAGACCAGCCTTCAGAATGCATATGCGAAGACAACGCACCCTACATGTAGCCATTTTATGTGACATATGCTACCGAGGGCATCCGTTCCCGCGGGCATTTTCTCTCCTAGGCTTCCTAAACAGGAAGCTCGGCAGAAAACTTCGGCCGATCTTCCAGAAGACTAAACCTCTTCGATGAGGGTATGAATGGCACGCACACTTCATTAATCATACCTCTCATTGTGTGATATTTATACCTCTGGGGAACGACACACACATTTCCTGCATATGACCCAATGGCCGAGATATCAATATATCGCTTACCTATCGAACTCACTAATCTTGATTCATCTCCTCGATGACCTCTGTGGAACTTCTCCCTCATCCCTACCTAGGTACCTAGGACCTAGGTACCCATACGAAGCGAAACCAAGCACGTGGCCAATCATCAAAGCGTCCCTTGCTAATAAGTTTCTTGGGACGAATTTGTGGCCCAATAACTAGTGTACTAGGTATTGCACCTATTATTGCACCTATGGCACTATCAAACTTGAGTCCGCTTTAACTGACAAGATAATAATGATTTCTATTATTTCCACGTATATCTCACGAAGGCTCTAGCGGGTCCTGGTCCCCGTTACAGGAGACGATCCCAATTTGTCTAGCTTTTCCAGCTTTCCCAGACTAGCACGTCGGCAAAATTGGACGGGAATTTGAGACCCCATTTGGCGGAGCGCCTCTTCGACAAAGGTAGCATAGTAACGACCCTGGATTTCAGAAACTGACTCTCGTAAGGCTGACCAAGGCCTCGGTATATGATAACCATGGTTAGTAGATATGATCCTGATCCCGCCTGTTACATCATTCTCCACCCGCACGAGCTCCATACCATCCTGCCTAGGTACATACTGTACAGAGTGAAGTCATGGCCAGTTTCCTATCTAAAATACCGATTTAACTAGGATGTCGGGATGTCCACACTTACATACATAGGATATTATGTATCCATCCCGAAGAGAATCTACCACCTCGGATGCAGTGGGTAAGGGAAGCCGGCTATTTCTTATAGTAACCTTACGGTAACCAAGACAAGCCTGCGAATGGATTTGCTGACTGCGCATTCATCTTACCATGCAGCCCAGCCATTTTTTTCTCTGGCTGCAAGATCTGTCATATTGCTGTCATCTTTGGCGATAGGCCTTATGAGAGATACTATACAGAAAAAAAATATATGTAGGCTATCATAACCTACCTATGCAGGACGTCACACCTGAGGTGCGTTGGTGGTGAAGATGTCTTCCCTAAGCAAACTAGGCGCTCCACCCGTCTAGCGACAAACGGAGCCCTGTCGTCCCACTCGACGAAGTGCTACAATATGGATGCAAAGTATTGTACAGCACAGTACTTAATACATCATACACTACCTACCTAGTACCTACATACACTACGCCATTCTGCACCACAGAATACCTACTTCCAGCCTAGTTTACTGGTTTATACAAATGCGCACTAGACGCATAACGAGTCCGAAACGAAGCCCGGGACCACTCACTTCCGCTCCAAGAGTTTCATCATGTCGACTGCCGCGGGGTTCGATCGGCTCGCGATGCGACTCTACGTCGCTTGACGCTTGACGCTTGGTGCTTGATGTTCTAGCAGGTAGGCATCCCTTAATAAACTTCTTCTTGAAAGCTCTCCAGCCCAATATTTCTGAACCGAGGCGATGACCCTGCCGGCCGAACCCACTATACTAACCCCGATAGAGTGTTCAGACCGCCGCTGGTAACTACACTTACTTACCACGGGCACGTCGCTTGGAACCTTTGTAGTCTTCACCAACTTGCTCGTTCAAATTAATACTTGGTATTTATCATTTATGTATGTACGATGATTACATACTCACGAGGCCTGTGGATACCCTTTCCTCTGATTCGCATGCGTGCGTATTTTAGCGTACGTAACCGAGAAGAGGTAACCGGTAACTCCATTAGAATATAGTATAGCGCATAGCTGTACATAAGCCCCCGCGATACGATCCCCGGATGGGTTTTATCAACGCAAGGGATATTCCGGCACGTTCTGGAATTTCCTGCTTTTACTTGATTTTCGCCGACGTTTGGAGGCTAATATAATAGTACTACTAGTATGTACTACGTACATACCTAGGACCTAGGTACATATCATGGTCCTGCATGGTTATAGTGACCAGAAGTTGCACGACTCCACCGCATACATACATGCCTCTACGTCATGTGTTTCTCTGATCCCTCTGTGTCCCGGCTATTAGTTGAATATCTAGCTTATTAAGGATATAAGCAAGCGCAACATATAATTTTTTTTCGCCGCAATGGAGCTGCCTTGGTATAATTCTACTATAGTGTATACTATCCTTGTTCTGTACACTATATGTACCTCTAGATTAAGGTCAGCTAGCCAGGCCAACCTGCCGGAGTCCACCAGCGGAATTTCGCCTCCTCGTGTCGCCGGACGGACGGCCTATAGCAGGGCTGGCACGACATTATCTAGGATCTCGTTCGAAGACCGATACGACGGGAGCTGTGCGACGATACACCGCATCTCGCTTGCTACTACTGCGTACGCGCGTGCGTGCGTTGCGCTGCGTCGCGGGAGGGAGCTGAGCTGAACACTGAATTTTTTTTCTTCTTCTCTAGCCTACGGGAAACTGGGTTGGTTTTTTTTTTGTCCCCTTGGTTTCGCCGTCGATCTTGGACTGAAACGAAAAGTGCGTTGTCAATGTCTTGTGATCACATGTGTATGCATGCACGTTGCTGACTGCAGGTATCGTTTCTTATTTCTTATTAAATTTCTTTTCTATCATTTTTGACCTATTCCTACTTACCTACTCTCCGTCCTTGCTTCGGGCTTATCTAAGCTCGTGAATGCATGTGTAAGTATGCGTGTTTGGGGTGTATGTGTGTGTGCGTGAGTGTGTGTGCCTACGACGTTAGGCAGGCTACGGCCGTTCTCGCCGCGGGTGGTGGTCATGGGGAGGAGTAACAATAACATGATCAGCTAGCTACCTGGTCTTCCTTACATACGAATCATATCATGGGGTGTCAGCTTCCTTTGGCGTAGCACAACGCCTGGTTAGAACGTTACCTACCGGATGAAGAACTCCGTGTGTGACAGGAATGGCGAGCGCCGATATCCTACCTGTTTGGATTGGCATGTAGTCAGCACCCTTCGGTGACGGCGCTGGACCGATCGTCCGTACCGTGATTGTGACTGGTACGGCCGGCCCGGTGCGGGATATTTTGGCAGGGTCAGGCTCGGCTTCACTTCGACATCAAAAATTTTCTCTTCAGCCGCACCGAGACTAAAGAATTCTTTCTGTAGCACAGAAGAATCAGTAAATCGAAAAAGTGAATGAGACTATCCTCTTCAGAGATTAGTTTCGTCTTTGGCCAAATCCGCACACCGCGCCATAGCTTTAGCCGCATCGATCCTCTCGTTTGTGCCTTGGTCTTGGGTTTCTACTACGTCTCAATAATTTCGGATTTCGTCAGATCCGTGGTCGCCTATTTGCCCACTTTCAACGGCAATATCTACACCTCGCGCCATGGAAGGCAAAATGGATCAGTTGAGTATTTATAGGGATCAGCCTAGATCATACGCTCGGTATCGCTTAGTCGGCCAGTCGGTCTTGAAATCCACTTTTTCGGTCCCGATTTAAGGCGTTTTCAGAGCACACCGTTCTATTCAATGCCAAAAATCCAGCTGCTTGATGGCCAAGGGTCACGAGCCATCATGAGCACACCACGCCTGGTGTCGATATAGAGTATCGTGGGTAAATAGGTACTGAAGAGATACACCGATAAAAAAAGGAAAACGCAGTGGATATGGAATTTCGTCTAGGATAGGAACTTTATGGAGACGCCGAGATACCGTAGTGAGTTTTCAATATTATGATCTCCCTAATTTCGTCCTTGGTTGCCTAAGAAGGTCTAAGCAAGTCTAAGCAGGTAAATATCTTGGGCAACAAAACAACGGATCAGCGGTGTGCTGGATTGCCCTTGATTGTATCTAGTATGGGGTATGGAGAGAGCCTTAGCTGAGGACCCCATCGACGCATAATCGACTATGACTCCAGTCAAACATGATATTTCAGCCCTAACAGGCGAGTTTTCGGGTCCGGTACCTCACAATCCTTGTATAAGGCTAACTACTAACTAGTGCTCAAGAACATACATAGTAACATATGACATGACATGGAATAACTCCTAGTCTGTGTTTGCAAAGCTGAGGCTACTTCAAAGATTGCTCGTTGGCGATTTCCGCTCTTTTACCTTACCACGAAGGACTACCTATTTTTAGGCGCCATCACTTATCAACAGCCCTGGAGTGCTAGTACATTAGTGGCAAATTCATACACTATGCCTTATGGAATCCCCGACTTACGGACGGAAGCCGTAGGATTCTGCAAATCTATATGGAAGTTTCGTCTAGCTCGATCGTGTAGAGCTAGAGGTAGGTAGCTACCTGAAACCTCTAGGCATAGGCTGGCAGGATTCGGTAGCCCTGTTGAGTAGCTGGCTAGATCCAGCGCTAGCAATAGGCCCCTTGGCAGATTCGAGGAACAATTTCCGCGTTTCGGAGAGCTAGGCTCGTTGGATTACATGATTCATGTCGACTCTACATAGTCATTTCCATGAGCGGCGCCTATTCGCGCGTGATTCTAGCTGCGCGGCGGAGACTTTGAAATGTGAATCAATCTTTAGGTACAGGCCTCTACCCCTACCGAGACATGAACATGTTGAATCGACGCGTAATATCGTTCAGTTTAAACAGTTTATAATTGGAAACTATAGTCGGGTAAGATAGTAAAGGGGGGCTTGTGTAACACGAAGTCCATATGATACCCCTTTTTAATTAAATAGATATTAGCAGCTACCTATTCACAGGGAGAACGTGGCTAGTAACTGGGAGCGGAGGACCTCCCCAAACAAGCAAACACCAAATCGCCATCATTGTCATTGATGAGGCTGGTAGATAGCCAGCATGACCTTGCGAGTTCTATCAGTATGTAGTAGTAGCTGCTAGTAGCCAACTCGCAATCGATTGCCTTACGAGGCAGATAGGATTTGAGTCAAACAAGTCTCAGCCTTACAAGAACGTGGAAGTTGGTCCCACTTTGGGGGCGGCTATCATTAATCCTTATCCCATACTACACGAAACGTGATGGCGGACCAAAAACCGCCCCCAACCTGGAGAAAATTCTGGGCTAGGATAAATCGGGGCATATTTCTAGATAGATAGCCTATAGCTTATGTAATTTTCTTCGCAAGTTATGTATGAATATAATTTTTTTTATAAGATACAAATTCGATATTACTGAACGAGGATCAAAACGCGACATGGCATGGGCTTCAAAAAGCGGGCGAATCCAGACTAAACTCCGCTTATTTTGCCCTTTTGCTGTAACATTTCTTGCTAGCGTATTCCACGTGGATGACTGAAAAAAAACGTGGCTCTTAGGCTCTTGCTGGGACACTAAAGCCTTCAGGATGGGAAATCTCCGAACCACTGAAATGTATATATTATTGACTTGAACTATTCTATTTTTTCTTCTCGAACGAAGGATTTCGCAAGAGTAGACGCGTTGATGTTCAGTTAGGTAAGTAGGATGTGAAACCTGGTCGAGGATTGTCCGAAAACAGCGTCCTAGAACGCCCCTCAAACGTTTGGGTTTGGTATCGAATGGATGAGATGCGGCTGTTACCTGCTTTGCTTGCCTTTCCCCGATCCCCCTCGGATGGGGCTGCTGCGCCCGCCGCAACGCCATCCTTCCGAGCTTCCATGAGGAGGAGCAATCACGATCTAACTACTATCATCCTCGCTCATTGATTACTAGCGTCTTAGAAATATGCCCTTAAACCAAATCCCGAAGACAGTTTAATTGCTTAAGAGGTTTCAATATTATTTCTTGTGATAGACTTGGTATCCATAGTTCAGTATTTCACTATGAATCGCACACTTCTCGGCCCGTTACCGAAGGAGTTGGCTGCATTGATGTACCGGTATAGACCGAAATAAGAATAAAAATATTTCTCATTTTTTCTTGATTGCCTAGAATCGAGTATCTTCACCGCTTCGTTAGGTACTTACGCGCGAAGAGACCCTAAGTTCTGACTTAGTTCGCTAACCACAGAGCCGGGAACGTCCGCGGACGGCTAGATTGATATCCCGGCTTTCTCATTAGCTAGCTCCCATTACCTATGTAAGTAAAGGATCGAACGCATACAACATATACATAACGTACATATACGCAACGTGGGATAGGATAGGATAGGGATAGATTAAAAAACAGGGGGCGTCGGCTCGAGAGAACGGCAGTGACAATGACTGCGGATGAAGGCGAAAGGGATGAATCCCGCGGGTTTTCCACAGCCAAACCGTCTTTCTCCCTTCTTTCGCCAAATTCCGTGTACGCTTTGAAGGATAACGGGTTTGCAACGGGTTTTGTATCTGTAATCTGAGCTGCTCTGGGATAGCCAATACTTACCTTGGCATCATCACACGGACGTCAGGGCAAACGGAACTGGACGAACCAGATACAAAGCGATGAAAAGGAAAATGATCTTCCGGGCTGAACACATTCCATACCTACCATACCTGGTCTGCATAGGAGATAGCCTGGCGACTGCAACGGCGACCCTCTGCTCTTACAAAATTCTGTAGCACAAAAATCCCATCCCATGCAGCCATGTGAGCGTGAAGGAGCTAGCACGTAGCAAGCAGCGCACGTCCTCAAAAATTAATGACTTAACATGTTATGTCGTGCTAGCAACCCAGAGCTGCCGCTGCTGTGCCGTAGACGAGCAAAGGATCATCATCCCTGCCGTCCCTCTTCCTATTCCAGCCAGTCCTGTGTCCCACGAACGAACACACCGGCCGGCGAGGCCTTTAGCAACAGTAGCTTGTCCTTCCTCTTAGTTCATTTAGGTAGGAGACCTGATATACCGCACGTGGAGATCTGTGTGTACGTGCTTGCTACCGCAACCCCCTAATTGGAGGAATGTGCAGCGGCAGGTAGAAGCAAGCAAGAAAATAAAGCGCGTGCGACAGGAGCGTGGACCTAGCAGCCCAGCTAACGAGCAAGAAGCTTGGCCCCTCTAGTGTTGGTGGAGGAGGCAATTAATACAGATACCCTAGAATATCGAATATCAAATTTCAGATGGGGCTCTCGTTAGGAGTGTGGGACTTTTACATAACCTGGAAAGAACCCCGGGTCTGAATCGCCAAAAAGGAGGCACAGGTAAAATGCTGAACAAAGCGTTCGTGAGCCATCGATATCTACCCGCCACCGTTCATCGTGCCGCAAGTACGAGTCCGACTACACTACCTAGAAGGCTAGTGGGCACTTTTGCACAAACATGCCGCCTGGTCTAGCTTCTTGGTGGTGTTTGGTGTATAAACCTGGAAGCTCAAACAAGGACCTCACGATGTACACGTTGCTACCTAAGCAGGAGCAGCATCGAGCATTAAGCAGCTAAAGAGAGGACCCGACGGGGGATCCGGTTTTGTTTCGGTACACTTTAGCCCTAAAAGCCGCAGGGAGGGGAGCTTCGAAGGATGTGAAGGAATGAAAAAGTTCTGGCCGGCGCCCGCGATTGCACCGTTTACGCGATCTGCGTGTATGCGTGTATACATACGATGTCGTACCTAGCCTTTCTTCTTTCAGAGCCATGCGTACACGTAATGAGAACTTTGCAGCTCTGCGAGGCTCCTCCATGCATAGTTTAATTCGGATGCGACTCTGCTAATGTACACTGTAGGAGAACAAGGCTACCTTAGTTTCGATCTTGACTGACTCAGAACTTTAACAAGGTCGTAGCAGAGCGCCGAGTAATGCAGTGATGCAGGGCTTGCTTACGTCTCCATCGTTGCGTTTTGACATGCGTAAGGCAGGGCTGCGACATGGTGTGTCCGTAAAGGATCGCGATCCTCAGCCTGGGGATTAGCTGAAGCTAGGTTTTCAATTTTAGGAACTAGACGCCTAGTATCCAAGTTAGGCATAGCTATGAAGGTACTTCGATATTTATAATTACGCACATACAGTTCTGTCTTCGCGGAATGCCTCTTTTGTAGAACCGATATCAATGTGAAGTAGGTAAGGTAAAGACTGGGTAGGTAGATTATGAGATGGCGTAGATATCCTTGCGAATTTGCCGTGGACCATACCGGTCTCAAGTTAGGATCACCTAGGTAGGCAGCACCACCTTTCATTAAGTACCTAGGTAACCTTCGTTCGCCCCGAATTTAGGATGAATTCGCAGCTTTCAAAATATCCACAGCGACCTTAGCCAAGGTGCCATCTCGGAGAGCCCTATAAACAGCACCAATGTATAAACCCACAGTGGGTGCTTGAGTGCCATGTACTCCGCACCCACTAAGAATCTCATCTGTTGTGGGTGTGGATAGATTCTTCGTTTCCATAAGGGGTACTTTGAGTGAGTGACGCACGAACGTATACACTGCCTTTGACGCAGTGCCAAGGACTGTAGTTGCATCCCCGTGAACTAGATACGCATCCCTATGTGAGCACCAGGAGTCTCTCATGGAGAGGCTGGTGGCGTTGATGAATTCCTCTAGATGGGTAATAAAGTCTTTGGCCTTGTTGAGAGATGTGTGATCTAACAGAACGGGACGGAGTGATTTTACGATAGCAATAAATCTTTCTTCAGCATCCATGCTAGTTGTCGTATCGAAGGATACCAGGATCCGAGACCAGAGTAATTCTGATAATTCGTCCAACGCTTCTGGATTGTTCCCGGAAGACCGAATTGGACCATTTGGTGCTTTCTCGATGCCCGCAGACGTTGCTGAAAGATCATGTAAGATGGGTTCTGCTCCTGGGACTACATTATTATTTATTTGTAGTTTAGTCAAGCTGCCTGCCCTTGCCCCGTAGTGATCAACTACTATGTTATGAAACTGGGGGCGATATGACTCCAGAAATTGAACATGCATGGCGCGAAGGTCCAAAGCCTGGCAGACCGCGATGAGATGTGCTGCCATCAGCTGAGAAAGAACCTCAACCGCAGTATGGGTATATCGAGCAGATATTAGGGCTAGAGAATTGAGTGACTGGTTGCCCATCTCTGCCGTCTGTACGTGATTAACAGGATTAGCAAGAAACCCTAGTTCTGCTACCAATGCTGCGGTGTTTAGGTCTGTTCCTTTGAAAATCAAAGAGATGCTAGGGTCCTCGACCACCAGATTCGGTGGAAGACCTCTGCTTGTAACAGGATTAATCAGCTCCGTACATTGTGAAAAGAGCATACGACCAATCCCTTGGAGGCCCTGCCTTAGTTTCTCCATGGCTGAAGTCACCGCCTTGGCCTGGAAGTTTCCGCCATGTAGGAATTCTCCTTCTGAGGTCACTAAGGGGTTGTCGCTCACGGAATTACACTCAACAGATATCTGCTGATGGGCCAGGACGAGATCTTCTAGAATGGGACCAATCCACTGCGGTAGGTACATAAAGTTGGGACATTTACCTGGCCAGGATGTGGGCGAATCTCGGAAAAGAAGGGATGGAAGCTTTCTACTGTTCCATGTAAGGCCTCGACGCTCATGGCGGTCAGAATTTGAGCAAAAATTGCGAGACCATGAGCGTCATGGAGTGCTAAGGCACCGACGGCAGCCGATATGGTTGTTCCATTAGTCATAGCGAGGCCCTCTTTCGCTTGCAACGTGAGTGGTTCTAAATCATGATTCGAGAGGGCACTGTCTGCGTATAGTTGTTGATTATCCTTGGAGAGTATCCGGATTGAAGATTTACCCTGGATGGCACCACAGATGTAGGATAGGGGGCTGAGGTCGCCAGATGCAGAAATACTTCCGCGCATGGGAATCATTGGTATAATGTCATATTTCAATAAGTCTTACATTCGTTCGACTATCGCAGGCCTAATCGAAGAGAACCCGGAGATCAGCGAGTTAATTCGAATTAGAATAGCTGCGCGAACCCAGGACCGTGGCATGTAAGATTTCTCAATTTCGGCGTCGAGCATTACATCGTGGTGATGGTTAGATAAACATGCCCCTAGGGGCGGGATATGGTGGTCTCTTTCTCCAGGTGGTAGAACTCCATAATGGAGTTCTCTGATCATGGCGTGTTGCAGTTCGACGAGCTTCTTCGTACGAATATCTGCTGACCCTCCAAACCCGGTATTCACACCTGAAGCATCAATTTTAGTATGCGATAATTTCCGTTAGCGATCATTTCGTACCGTATATAATGTCGCCATCGCAAATCCTGGCTTGGAGCATCTTCAAACTGCGTTGCATTGATTCAATAGTTGCCGAACTGATGCATGCAGGCGTGTTGTGGCTATAGTTCTTGGTCAGAAAGAACATCACAAATAACGTTGGCTTTAAATTGGGAAGGGCTGGCAAACCGGGAGACAGCTACAACGTCCGGAAGAGTCAAAGCATTGCCCGTCAGGATGACAGAGTGCGAATTCTTTCCATTGACCAATGCATCGAAGTGCTGCCACTCCTTGATGACTATGCTAGTGTGATCCATATTTGATGGATATGCAAATTGCCTACTAGGTACAGTCGCTACTGTAGAAGGTATCAGAATAAACTTGAAGATGTCTTTGTAACCTAGCTGTTATCTATATGATACCAATATAAATGCTAATAAATTAGGGAGGTGATAGAGGGGATCAGAATACATTCTTTGCGGCTGTGTCTAGGTAGGGATTTAATAGGTCAATAGCTCTGCCTCTCTTAGACTCAGATATGATAGATATCCCGTGAGCTACTCGAGCACATCGTCTTATGTACGCAGAATACAGATAAGATTATCATAGCAGCGATCGTGATAGACATGATCTAAAGTAGGTACCTAGCCGTCGGCTTGTAGCTGGCTTGAATGCATGTAAAAAGGAACGTAGTAACGCCATGATGCAAGCTGGGAGAGTTTATCATAGGTTTAGTGAGCGTTTTTAACTTGTCACTATACGAAGCAGGTTTTAGAGTAACACAACGAGCCTATTGCATGGATAAGTGTCGAGTACTATCCTATTAGACGCCTTGCCATTCACCAATCCTACTCCATTTGATAACATTAAAGATGTAGGATTCTGAAATAATAACTCGGCTTTCGGAATAGGACCCAGGATGGCCTAGGCTGTCATGTAACCTAGGTAAGGTTATAAAGATATTCTGACGTGCATCTCTCTGCAGATATCCATGAGTGGACGACGCATATACGGGGATATCCATATCATGAAATCAGGTACTAGGTACTGCTCAAGTCATGCAGAGAACTTACCTAGAAGGCGAGAAGGTACCTAGTAGGTATTTACGTACCTCCCTAAATTACAAGTAATTTTACCTCTAACCTATGGTGTAAGGTCAAGGTTTTTCATATGTAATGATATCTTCTAGTATTTGATCACTTTTTAATGATATTTATGGCCTTTCCTCATCATCAAAGAAGAGGTCAGATGCCTGCGGTTTGAGATAGGAAACCACTCTCAAGGTTCCGTCAGGTTTGATCGCACATCCAACGTAGGTCTGCGCTCCAAACTGTTTCCTCATCAAGCTAGCAGTACTATATCATTAGAGACTTAGTAACGGTGCTGGAAGCTCTTTGTAAACATCTTAAATTGGACAAGGCGGAATACTTACAATAGTGTGCTCATAGCTTTGACATAGTCTGGCATGTACTTCCCTCTTTGGCGATATTGGGAATGATCATTCAGGCCTCGGATGACAGCTGCATCGCTACTAGAGTAATGCCGAACGGGTAGGTAAATTTTGACAACAGGAACAGTGTCTCCTAGCTTGAATTCGACATTGTAAAGAATACCAGCCGTGCGATGAGTATTGTCTCCTAACGGCTGATACAAAGACCCAGATGCCCCGAAGAGCGCCCTCCATATCCAATGAAGATCTACGAGGCCTAAGTATAGCCTCGGATTTCCTAGTCGACCTCCAAGAATCATCATATTTATGATAGAATTGAAGGTTGTATCCCGTGATCGAAAATAGATTTTTAACCGCGATTTTGATGGGTTGACAAGGTCGATGGCCAGCATTTCATACTCCAAATTCTTGTTGGCTTCATCAGAGGCGAAGTCACAAAAAATTCTAGTTAAAAGCTTCTAGGTCGCCAGTCTTCACTTCTGGGATTGTGTTGATGGCTTCTGATATAACTTGCAGGTTTGAGTGACCATATAACATTGCCCTGATTTTCGGAAAGAAATATACTTTCGCGGTAATTCCAGTCTCTGCCAAGTCGAATGCATAGAAAATAGAGGATTGATGATCTCCATTATCCCCTTTGGTCTCGTGATCCCCACCGGTATGACCATTGAAAAAAGATATGAAATATCGAAATAGTTCCAATCTCATTTCTGGCAAGGAACGCACAAGTTGGTCCTGGAATTTGGGCCCAGCGGCTAGATTGTAGGGATCGAGCGAAGAGCCAGCGTGTAACCCAATAGGCTCTATAGAATATCGGATTACTGGCGCACTATCCTTCGTGCCCCAGTCCCAGCTTAGCTCGATGGGAGTGCCATCATCAGTCATGAAACTTGGCCACGATGATATACCCCCTTTAGGTTAGCACTGATCTCGTGGGAGATACCAAGGTAAGGGGCCACAACTTGAGCAAAGAACTTCAAGTCCCGGTATTGTATGTCTGGAGGATATCTAGCATTGTGTAAAAGGACAGCAAGTGCTCTCCCGCTATGCCGACTCCACCAAAAGCGGTGATGTGGGTTTCCAGATCTCCCAAGTTCCAAGTTAACTTGATTCCAGACTGAGAGCTCGACAGGGTAACAAGGATATCGCCTAGTTTCTTCGTCGTACATTTGAAGTTCATTCCATTTAGAGGCCACGGAAATCCCGTCCAAAGCAAGCTGTAGGCGGCGAAGCCCGAGATTTGAATCATTTTTGGGTAGAGTTTGAGCCATGGTCGTTGGTGTAATGAATCAGTTATAACCGTGAATAATATACTGCTATGTCAGTTGTGTCAACTGATGAAAGAGAGATTAACTGTAAGGATAATGAGTCTAGGGGGGATGTGCTTATAAGACATACCTACAACTGTTTGAAGCTCTCGAGGACCATCTTAGAGTACGGGACCCTATGACCTAGGTTAGGTATTGCCTAGCTTGTATCACACCAACCATCTTTCACAGAATACAAGGCAAAACCCATACTGGATAACTTTGGGTGTGCGGATAAAAATACGCAATTCTACTTCTTGTGGCGTCAAAAGGCCGCAGAACTAAACTTACCAACAGCGTAATAATCCACCATCAGAAACATTCTCGGATGATGGATGTTATGCTACCTAGAATGCAGTATGCATACCAGGTATGCATAGGAATGGCAGGATTTCCGTAGGGCAATTTTTAACTCCCTACTTAGATATGAAAAGTAAAACTTTTAGGGGTTTACACCTAGCCTATCATGTCTTCGGAGTTCTTATCGTGAGGCAACTTCACATATTACTTGCATGAAGTCCGAACCCGTGATCAGGAGCGGCTAGATCCCGGTAGCAGTGCGGATAATCCCACACCGGCGTTGTGCTATTTCGTCACTGAATCTAGCCCTCGCTCCTTTCAAGCAGTGATTGATGAATAGTTATGACGAATCCATAATCAAAGTAGCATTGGCCGGATTCCTTGATTTTAAACAACTGATATTCTGGTTGTCATTACTCTAATTATCATCTTACACGCCGGTCGTTATGGTGCTCTCAATCTACGAATTCGTTGCTTTCTATTTGACTTTCCAAATAACATATACTCATTACCGTAGTCGCTTAAGGGCGATCCCTAGACCATCTTTATTTCGCGAGCTTTGACAATATATGGAAAGTCTTAGCTATTAGGTACCTATATAATAGAATATAGCGGTATATAGTAGTAGGTAAGCAGTACGTCCTCGGTTCCGAAGGCACTCTGAACCATTCATGGATCCAGGCAAGCGTATCAGAAGGTGAGAAATGTACATGCATTGCTTTTCAACTGATGCAGAGGTTTATATTAATATTAATTTCGATTTTTATGCACCGACTGCGGCAAATTTTGAAGGAGCACCAGTACCTATTGGCGATTCAGGATGTCAACTATCACTCTTCTCTCAAGAAGCCAAGTTTGATATATGAATGAGGATGTTCATATGCAAGATGCGAAGACACGATTCATGGGGGGGAAATCCCTCTTAAAAATGCCCCCTGGTTTAGATATATTCTCGTGTGTTCACTTGTTCTCTTTCGACTGCCCGGGGGAACCCAACGATTCGAAAACGTTTGGGTTCATGAAAATAGAGTGACATTTCAACGGAATGATTTGAGGGTTCGGATCGAATGCTGGCTATGGATTGATTTGTGAGTAAACCTACTTAGCGTTCCTTTGGTAGACAAGATGTTGTTGACATCAACGGATAGCACGCACAAGCTCCCCTACTGCAGGGGATACGATGGACCAAGGAAAACCTATGTGTTCCAAAGGACTCAATCGGGTAGAATTAACGTGCTCATGCATCGACGTAGTATGCAGCCTCGATGCTTCCCTTAAGCTCCTTCGATATAACTCCCTACGCAAAGCTTACTATGATGGCTTTGAGCTACCTGGTGCCCTGGGTTATTCATCGAAACATCGAGATCTACGAAGATGTAGATGTCTTCAGACCAGAGTGATGGTTGGACGCACCTGAAGTTGGATTAGATAATATGAGAGAAATCTTTTTTCCGTGAGTTTATAATCCTTTATTGAGTATAATAAGCTCTGGCTAATACTCAGATTACTACACTAGTTCAGTGGTGGTCTACGTGTGTGTATAAAGAAAAATACATATTGCTCTGTTCCAGATATATACCTAAGTTTATAACCGAGTTTTACTGACACTTCTCAGCTAAGCCCACTCAACTAGAACAGAATAGGAACGTGGTAGGAAATTAAGCGGCGAAGCAGACTGGAATGAATATGCTTGTGACCTGAATAGGGCGGAGTGTATCGGAAGGAGCCTATCGATCCTTAAGATGCGGTGTCTCTATAGAGAGATTTCCATTATTATCTAATATGTCTGAGGTTGCCAGATTTAACATTATTAGTATGGCTTCCATCCAGACTTGCTAGGTATCGCAGCTTACAAAGTGTGTAGCATAGCATCCGAGAAGGATCGGATACCTAGGTAGCCTATTATATATGAGCCCCTAATGGAGTGTTGTTGGTGATGGTTTGGATTCGCGCATATGCATGCCGGTAACTGCAGATATTCCTTCATGCTGGGAAGTAAATAGGAAATATGATGCGAGACTATAGATTCATAGAACTAAAATTTCGGTATGATAGAGATGTCAACATGCTTACTTGGTACCTGCGGGGTAGTGACAAGGATGTGGAAGATATAGGAGATATCTCCTAATAGTAAGCAACGCCGTGAAGGTTGAACAATAATAGTTGCAATGGCAAAGCTAGGGAGATAACTAAGAATGCTATGATATGATTGTCATGCAGGCAAGATCTATTAACCCAAGCATCGGGAGGGGTAACTTGGTCCCTACTTACTACCTACCCATAGGGTTTCTGACTTGATATTCTCATGTCAATCGAGTACAAGTTCCACGACTCCACAAAGCTGAGCTATTCGTATTCCCAGATATATTTCCAAGACTTGCAAACATAGTAGGTTTCTGTTACTACTACGTTCATTCGTATTGCTTAATGTGTTACCATGGTGTCCCTTGAATCATTGTACCGACCTCTTTCTTCTCCTGAGCGTACTCTGGCTGTGGACTATCTTGTAACAATCTTCATTCTGGTCTTCATTCTGATCTTCATCTATCTAGTCCGAACGCGCTACCATAATGGGCTAAACAAGATCCCTGGGCCATTCCTGGCTAGTTTTACCAGCCTTTGGAAATAGGACGTCGTTCGTCGAGAAAAGATGCCTTTCGTCAACACTAAATTGCACGAGAAAAACGGCCCTCTGGTGAGAATTGGGCCCAACCATATATCTGCCTCTAGCGCGGAGTCAATACAGGTTGTTCATAGATCTAAGAGCAGGTTCACAAAGGTACTTACGCTCTCTAGAACAGTTATCTTTCCATAGATATTTACATACATTCTCACTTAGTCTAGTATATACGGTATCCTGCAACCAGTCTTTGAGGGTTCAGACTTACACAATGTCTTTTCAACCCAGGATGCAGAGTATCATGCCGCGCTCAAGCGCACCATGGGTTCCTTGTACACGGTCACGGCCGTATCGGGACTAGAATCAGGGCTCGGATCAACTACACCAACTACACCAAGGCCTCGAGTGTAGTGGGTGGATTATAATCCACCAACTACCCTCAGTGTAGTGGATTAA